>SNQJ01S0056247.1:44134-66831 GCA_010110895.2 Picea sitchensis
TGGGTCAATTCCCATTGTTTGGAGATCTGCACTGGATTTGCCTAGATGCTAGATCGACAATATACTACTACACTTCGATAAACACACTATTGGCCCTTTGGTTTACCACAAATCTTTTCCAATTGGACTTACGAGGTTTCAAACTCGTCATCTATTGTTGTTGTTAACAAACCCTAGCTGACAACATGCGATCCATGAACAACACATACTTCATCGCCTTCATTGATCCATGACCCGGTTCATAGTGGCAGCAACAATTGTTTACGCTTTAGCATGGGCAACTTCTTCTTGCAGATCGCATGCTTCTCTTTGATGGTGGCTTCTCCTTCCCTCCTGGCGTTAACTATGCTGACCACATCGCAGAGCTCCCTCCAATAGACAGAGTTCTCATAGGTAATCTCCCATGACTACGACCAACCCGGTAACAAAACATGCGTTGGTCGTTGTAGCTACCTGATGATTGCTCTAACGCAAATCCACAGCAATGGAATCCTTCCGATTGGCTTCACTGGTAGTGATCTACGACAATTTGATTGGTGCACGCAGACAAAAATCTTCACCAGCTTCACATGGCATCGTTAAATGTTCAATGCAATGGTTCCTTGAGTGGAAAACTGATACAATGGATGTCCTTCAAGGAAACTACCACTCAGAACAACAATAGAGGCTGTCTCAATGGGGAGAATCGTGCAGACGACGCATATCTCCTTCAACGGTGAGATTTCTTCAACGGGTCCTTATGAGTCCCCTCATCTCAAAATGAACATTTCAATATCTCTCTCTCAAATGTGCAGGTCACCTCTGTTATTTGATAATATGGTACCCTTCTCTCTCACAACGATTTGCACAACAGATCCATTAGTTGCAAGCAACGACAGATGTGCACATGCGTCTCAAACAAAACACATAGAAAACACTTAAAAAATAATCACTTCACTCTCACACCTATGTACAGAGAATTGGCTATCTAAGCTCTCACATCTTCCTAGCCTTCCCGTGAGGAAATCAGGCCAGCACTACCGGCTCGATACCAATTGATGCAAATTATAAACAAGAACAACAATTGAAAAAATAGATACAATAACAACAACATGGAAGAAAAGGAATAATAGCCAACACACACATATTCACTCCAATGTTACATATTTATAGTACAATGGGTGATGCCACCTCATAGAGATATTTTCTCTAGATCCTAAAATCATGCATGTTGATGACTAGGCTAGAAAATCTTAACTAACTCATTAGTCATCCCTTGAGGATATATTACTAATATCCTAAATGAATAAAATACAAATATAAGGTGACAATTTAGACTTAGTGATTGGTAAAGGTAATCCATAGGCTAATAATGTACACCGAAAGCTTCTTTATTCTTGCACTTGAGGATATATTACTAATATCCTAAATGAATAATACAAATATAGGTGACAATTTAGACTTAGTGATTGGTAAAGGTAATCCATAGGCTAACAATGTACACCAAAAGCTTCTTTATTCTTGTCTTGAGAATATTCCTTATTATTAGTTTCATCCTCCAAACTCCTATCATTAACTTCATCAGTTTCAGGAACAATATTTTCCTCATCTTTCTTGTTTGCTCCTTCAGATTTTCTTTTCCATGTCTTCTTATTTACTCTTGTTTTCATATTGTGTGAAGCATTTCTTATTGGCTGTCTTCTTGAGTTCCAACAGTTATAGGCTTTGTGGCCATATCCACCACAACTAGAGCATCCCATAGTGTAACAATGTGCAGCAATATGTCCAACATGAATTGCAGTTCCAACATATTATACTATTGTTGAACCTACCGACTAGTTTTCTTCCATGATTCCTACAATCCAAGGATTTATGACCATATTCATTACAAGAAAAAAAAATAATCGTTAAAGACACTCTCATACCTTCTTTGATTCATCCATGAAGGTGTCTCTCTTCTGAACTTGCTTTGAGGTGTATGAGTAGCTTATGGATGTCTTCCTGGATATGATCTTCTAAGTTTTGTAGTGTTTCTTTTATTCTTTGAGCATGAAGAACCCGCATCATACTTTCTTTCCCTTTTTATAAAAGAAAGACTTGCATCAAACCTGTCTTCACTTTTTACAAATGAAGGACTTTCATTAGGTTTCTTGAGATTACTAATTTCTTCCTTGTTGTGGCCAAGACTGGTTTTGTCATATGGTGATCTCCGACTATCCAAGATCTCATCCAGGGTCATGGAGTTGTTCAAGACCTCGATTTTGGTGTCTAACTTCTCAACCTTCTTTCTAAGATTCACAACTTATGCTTCCATCTTATGACAAGATTCTTCCTTTTTGTCCAACTGGTTCCTCACTACCTATTCTCTCCTTTTGGCTTATTCAAGTTGGATTTTAAGATTGACATAGTTTTCCCTTAGTTCTTTTAGATCTGCAAAGTTTTTGCTTGAGACATCATCTTCCTTATTTTCTTCTTTTGCTTGACTGATTTCATTTTTCAGTCTCTTGATATCCTCTTCTTTCTCTTCTAACTGATTGTCCTACTCATATATTATCTTTTTACTGTCCTTGAGCATTTCCTTTATTTCCAAGACATGATTTTGACTCTTTTCAAGAAATTCTTGAGTGTAGTCATGAAGATAGATATAATCTGATTCATTATGGTGATAGAGGTATTTAGAGAGACTCCAATCAACCTTTTCTTTGGCCTTTGATAGTTTTTCTTCTTCTTCTTCCATGGGATAAATGCTAACAAAATATTATGTTATTGTATTTGAATCTTCTTCTCTACCTGCAGGGGAGAATTCAATATCAACATTATTGCAATCGAAAGATTGTGGAGAGTCTTTAACTTTATTGATGGTCGAGTCTTCTCTTTTGATTTGATACATATTCTTGGGAGGATGAGCAAATTATTTGGAGGTATCATCACTAGACATGTCATCTTGGATCTCACTCTGAGTAATAGGACTTGATCCTTTAATTATGTTTGCGTGGTCATATCCAAGGCCATATTTGTTCGAGGGAGATCTTTGTAGACTGATAACTTTATTAAGGGCTTCAGTCCCTTTCTTCAATTTTTCAACAGTCTTAAGTTGATCCTTTAGTTGTTTACACCTTTGTTTATATTTTCTCAGTTCGTCCAAAGAAATTTCAAGCTCATCTTCCATGTTGACTACTGCTTCAATGTCTAAGTATTCTTCAAAATAATATTCATCACTAGAATTGTTGTAGACTGAAATTTGTTTTGATTGAAATGCTTCATTTGACTTATCATCTGAGTAGAGGTTTTTTCATTTTTCCCAGAGTTCTTTTGCAGAGTTACATTCACCTATCTTCTCTTTGATATCATCAGGTAATCCATCAAGGATTGTATTCATTGTCATTGAGTTAATTTTCTTGGATTTCTTTTGAGCTGGATTCCTTACTCTATTTGGTGGTAAATAATCAGTGATCAATGAATTCCATACATCATCTCCCAATGCCTTCAGATGACTTTCCATTCTTATACTCCAAAATATGTATTCTTCTTTTCTAAGTATTGTTGTTCCATTCTCATTGTAAATCTTTTTTCCATCCATGTGTGCTTAATTTGATATTCCTTTTAGTTTGTTAGAATATGATTAAAGGAACCTCGCTCTGATACCAATTGATGGAATATCCAACAATACTAAGAGAGGGGGGGGGGGGGTGAATCAGTATTGCCTACTTTTTCATTTTATCTTCATCCATATTAAGAACACATATTAATTATTTTAATTAAGAAATATATGATGAACAAAAAAACCTTATGAACACAAGATTTTATCGTGGAACCCAATAGGGAAAACCACCAACACTTTTCTCATTAATAAAAGGTTCTTTTACAAAACTATTTTCAAGCTACAACTTGATGGAGAGACATTCCCCAAGTTTCTTCAGCAACAACTGAAGGGATGCTACCACACCCCATTTACTAGCTACAACTGGAAGGATGCACCCACACCCTCATTCACCAGCACCAACTGGTAGGAGGCTTTGACCCCCTGTTTAGTCAACCACAACTGACAAGGAAGCACCAACTCCCTTTGTTCACTAGCACCAACTGTTAGGAGGCTTCAACCCCCTATTTAGTCAGCTACAACTGACAAGGAAGCACCAAATCCCCTGCAGGATCCAACCTGCACTTGCACCACCCAACCACCCTTAGTTTATAATCAAATTCATTATTTTATGTTCTTCAACAAATTTGACTCATGCAGTCATTGTTGTACTTTCTACTTGTCTGTTGCAGCCTCTGCTTGTATGGTCTTATTTATCAAGTTCTGGATTGCATAATTGTTTCTTTGTCTTCTTCTGATATTGATCTTCAATTAGACATTGACAAGCACCTTAGAATGAAGAGTTCTTCATCTTGGACTCTGCTCATGTTTTAGATCTTCTAATGTGAACCACAGAGACACTTTCTTCTCACCACTTTTTCTCGTTTATATAATCTTCAAACAGGTGTGAAATTTAAAACATCGTGTCCCTTTATTTGAACCATTGTACCTTTTCATTTAAAATGATAATCTAAAATTTAATTAATATCATTTTACCTTTTTATTCTTTATTCATATTTTCATGATTTAATTCTCTTTTAATTATGACTGTGTATCTATTCATTTTTGTTTGTCATGAGTTGATCACATTTTAATTATCTTTACCATGAATACTTTTCATAAATTGATCACAGCATGGATCAATTTTATCCTTTATACTTGTTCACAGATCTCCATTAATTTCACAGAGACCAGATACTATGAAGGCACTTCCTTTCAATTCATTTCATATGACCGATCATTACAGAACCACAGGCTTACAGAATATAACAACCTATTCATAGTTTCCTTTTGAAAACTCTTATAACATATGACCAATGGTGGGTGACCTCACGTTTAGGTGAGACGAGTTTATGAGTGCTTTACCAAATCAATGGTCACGATTCATTCTCCCGATGATATGGATGGCTGACGAAATTTTGACGTTATACATTCGAGTCTTCGTGACTTCACACTTTACTAAACTCATGATCACGAAATTGTCGGTCAGATCGGATGTGTCATATTCTCCACAAAGATGGATGGTCGTTGGTTCTTCAATGTTTTTCTCATTGGGTCTCATGACCTCCAACTCTTTAAAACTCCGAAGCTATTAATCTACTGACACGTGCCCCTTTCGCAATTTTGACGTTCAAGACTTCGAGATATTAGAGTATTTGTTTTCTATGCAAAACTCCCGAAGTATAAAATCTCAACGTGTTGTAAACCTATTGATGTCACTTGATGACTTGGTATGTGCTGAGTAGTTTCCGCATGTCACTCTAATTCATGACTTACATGTGCCTGAAATGCCAATTTCAACTTGACACTTGTCACTTTCTAACTGAGCTACGTGTCCTTGCTAACGTGCTCTGTCATTGACATCACTCAATATGACGTGGACCTTGATACGTGTCTTCCTCCTTGAATTCGGAGCTTCGTCTTTTCGGGGTTTTGAACAACTCTTGTCACTGATTCTCTGAATCATAAATCCTCGATTCCCAAGTTCATTAATATTGTGTCACGTGCTCTCCTTCCAATTGACGGCTAGGATATATTTGGTATTTTGGATTTTGTGAGTTCGGGATCCTTGACTCCTCGACACTCCAAATCCTTCGATTCCCGATTTCCCGATATTCCATTTTCCGATATCCTATTTGTCGATATCCACTTATGTTGGATCTATGGTCCATGACCCTCCATGATCCAATGGTCCAGATCATATCGCGATTTTGCATTTCACGAGTTCATGCAACACTGTCTTTGACTTTCCTGATCTTCGAGTCAGTGAAATTCCAATCACTTTCCACGTGTCCTCTTGATCCAATGAATCAGATCATTTCGCTGCTTTGGAGTGTTAACTAACTCATGGGCTTATCCTCCTTGCAGCGCCACTAGGTCCGACGACTGACGGGTATTCTTGAAGAATATCAATGGTCATGATATTTCAATGGTTCTCAAGCCCACGATCACACAAATGACCGATGTGTGTTGTATCAGATGATCAACATGGTCAAACTCTTGATTGAACGACTATTGAGCTTCTCATTTTGATCGAACGGCTACTGAGGCTTCTCGCATTTTCTTCTCAGTTATCAACTGTTCAGTATTTTCACTGATCTCGATGACATCTCTACAGTATGTTCTTCCTCCAAATATTTTGATCAACGAATTGTTGTTGATCCTATCGTGATAAAATATAGACACGAAATACTTTTGTACTTCTAAGCTTTGATCTTCTTATAGTTTTCTTTTGTTGTTCGCTCCTTGTTATGAGCTTGCCCTATCTATCTCTCCACACAGTTTGGCATCTTCTACTGACTGATATACCTATAGATAGTTTGTATCTTTCGACTACATTTTCTCTCTTCCTCCTGATATGGCGTTATAGATCTCTGCATTTTCTATCTTCTTGTTGACTGATATATTGTTGACATCATTGACAATTTCATCTGTCATTTAACAACATATCATCACTTCAATTGTTGACATCAATGAAAATCTCATCTGATGTACTTCATCATTACAGATCATCACTTCGACTGTTGACATCAATGGCAATATTTCCAACAGCCATGGTGAATTCCAATTCTGCACGGACTTGTTGTTCCAGTGAGGTTCAAATCTTGTGAACCTGCCTCCTATGAGGTTCCAGTCTGTGAAGTCTTCCATCTAGTTTCTATAGCTTCTTGTAGCTTTTCCAACTTAGCTTTATTTTTATTGAGCTTCCTCACCTTCTTTCCTATTATCTGAGTCTCTCTAATTGTTTCTAGAATCCTCTTTCCATTTTTATTCTTACCTTCCCATAGCATAGTGGCTTCTCACTGTTGAGGTGCCCTCAAAGGGTCTGAAGTTAATATCCCTTTTCTTAACACTTCCTGAGTGGGCATATTTATTTCTTGGATAGATAAGTCCTTCAATCCTTCTTGCATTCTTTCAACCTTGACAACTAATTCTCGTGCCTTCTGTCCCTCCTACGTTGTTACTTTTCTCTGTTGCTTTGACTTATCCTCTCATTCTTCTATTAGTCAGTCTATTTTCCTAGCTATGAAATCCCTTAATTCTTTCTTTTTCTTTTTTCTGTAGCTTCTTCCTCTGCACTCCTTCTAATCTGATCCTTCTCAATCCAAGTCTTACCTAACAATAGTGGGAAAGGGGCGTTGTCCCAAACAAACCGAATGACTTCAAATTCTTCTTCAGTCAATGTTCCATAAACAATAATAGGTACATTAGTAACTCTTCCATAGAAGGTTATCATGTTTCCCTTAAAAATTCCTATCCTTCCCAACGAAGGTACCACGGTAGGCTTTCTCAAAATTTCCCAAGTTTCTTATGTCATAATATTCACTTGTGTTTCTTCATCCAAGACACGGTCTATGTCAAAGTATTTTATTCTTGTACTTATGTGTTTTTTTTTTTCAAGCTTTCTAGTAAACTGACATCTTTATGAAAATCCATCATTTCTTTCAATTGTAATAAATTCCTCTGACTCTTTCTCTTTATGAATTTCTATCATGCCCTTAGTCTCTCGAATTTCGTCATAGTTTTCTTGTCTCATGTTCATTCCTTCAACTTTAGCAAAAATCCTTGGACAATCCTCAACCTCATGACCAACAACCTTACAACAAAGACAAATAGGACCTACCTCAAGACATTCCTTAGCAAGGTGTCTCAGCCTTCTGCAATTATAACACAATTCCAATCCTCTTTTTCTTTTAAATGTTCCCCAACCTTTTATGTATTGCGCACTTCCCCTAGGATCATAGTGTTGGACCTACAATCTGCAAAAATTATTTCTAGGTTCTTGCATCCACTTATTAGTCCAAAAATTCTTTCTATGCATAGGAATAACATATATTTCTTCATTTCCATCAAATCTTTCTTTCAACTGTGCCCTAGCCTTCAGACTAGGACAAAATCTATTAAACATACTTAAGTTCATGCTTTAAAAAAAAAAAACAAATTCACTTATCTTTCTCTTGTCAAAGCACAAAGCTTGCTTCTTTTAGGATCTTACCTCTTTTCTTTGGATCAACTTACTTTCTTAAAAAAAATATTCATAAATTAAGTAGAGTATTGCGCACTTCAGCAACAGATATATGCACAAAGATTCTCTTTTTTCTTTACTTCAGTTCCCAACAATCATAGTTCTAGGTCCCGGCAATGGAACCATTTGTTGGCACAGGGACAGACCCATGGTTCAATGCTTAACAACACACCAAAAAAACCTTGACTACCGACCCTTTCGGCAACACCTGTGAAGAAGGCAAAGTCTCACTTGAGTTAGAAGAAAGGGGGGGTTACAGGACACAGGTGTCTGTAACCAAGATGGGACACAGATATGTGATAATAATACTCCACAGAATATTCTGTTAACACTTAGGAAGCGACATGCATTAGTTTATTAACCCTATTAACATCGTGTTGATGGGTATTAAATCCCTTGATTCAATAGTAGGAACCAAACCTGCCACCGAAGCCCATATAGATTCTGCATCGTTTAAATATGAAATGGTTCTCCAGATCTTGAGATCCGACCAAATTATCGATGGGCTTTGTGTTTTCTTGTGAAGGATTCTCCTTCAGTTAGGACTATTCTCTTATATATTTTCTCTTAGGTGAGACTGGTATAAGAGATGCAAGCCAGTATAAACCAACTTGACAACAAACATGATTAATTTTTAACTACTGGGGAAGAGGCTAAGCTTGGGATAACCCACTGCTCAAACATACAGACAATGATTCTATACCACAGGCCTAGTACTAATACATCAACCATGTCAACATCCAATTATTGTCTGAGAAACTAATTATCAGAAAGAAGGCACATATGTAATAAGATAATGACAAGAAAAATAATTCATCTACCATAACCATTCATCACATAATAACACAATGATTCATTTTCATCATTAAAGCCAAGAACATTAAAACATTGCACCAGATAACTTGACAACATAATTAATTTATCTTACTCATTACTGCATCATTCATGAAACAGGATAGGAAGTAGTTCTTCTCCAAGTCTAATCACATGCATTTGATGAAAATAGTTTGTCTTTGGTCTAGAAGGAATTCTCAATTCATAGCACCTTCAAAATAATTCTTAACAACCAGAAAGAAAGAGTTCTTACAAAAACCATCGTCCTTTGACTAATTGGTCGATGTCCTTATTTATAATATAAATTTTAACTGAAATTAATGGCTAAGTGCAGTTTAAGAAAAACAAAAATTGCCACGTGGCATCATCTTCTAACAGTTACTTTAACAGTCAACCTGAGATATCTCTTGAAAAGGGTGAGTTCTCTCATATTCAGACCAACTGATAAACAATTCTTCACAAGTTTGGGCCCATGGAAATCTATTTTTTTCCATCAGAGCCACATATATTCCTCTGATGTCCACTGCATGCACCCAATACTTTACTATACTGGAGTCCCACTATTGTAGCATGGTTCGGGCTTTGATTAGATGTTCTACATATCATTTCACTATCCCTAGTCTTGCATCGATCGTCTTTGCGAGTTCTTCGGTGAGGTCACAGAGAAAACTTTATTCGGTAGTCGGGAGGATCTTTTGTGATCCTAGTCTCCCCTTTGAATTACTTGTGATATCCTTCCTCATGTTTTCACTCCTCTTCAGTTTAAATGAGTTACATCATCATGCCATAGAATGGAAAATCAGGTACGACGGATATAAGCATCGGAACCGTCACAGTAGCCGCTTGACCCTTGGGGCTAGGGAAAGGATGCCAGAGATGAACGTGTGCACGTACACTCCTAGAAGGTTAGATAACATAATAATGAAGTCATGAAATGCCTTAGGTTGAGAAGAGTGGTTTCTCCAAAAACCGTATCACCAAGTGTGTCAACTATCATTCGTTAATAATGGAAGTTGGGGAGTTTAAAGAGATTAGAATGATTGTGTCGTATATTCCCTACAACTTCGATCGATGGTGTTTCATACGTTCTAGATTGCTTCCGTCGAGTAGTTGTGACACGTTAACTATTCAAAACATCCTTTCAAGAGGCGTGAGTTTCCTTTGGCACGTTTGTTTTTGCTCCCTCATTCTGCTATAAATTCTAGGGGCTCTGTGGGGAATTCTATGCAGTAGCCGAGTTTATACATCAGTAATGTCGGGCTTGCAAGTCTAATTATTGTAGAACTCTGTGTCGTAGTCTTTACTCATCCACAGGCATCTCAGCCAATATGTTATTGCACTATGGGATCCCCCTTAAACAAGGGACGGGGTTTGTGAGGTAGCAGGAGTGCCAGATTTGAGCCCCGGGGTGCCTAGGACTCTTTCTTATTGGCATCCAATATCCCTGAAGCTTCAATAGGAGGTACCTTCCCTTGCTCAAAAATAGTGTTAGCATCTCAAGAGGAGGTGGGAGTGGATAGAAATACATATGAAGGACCTATTTTGCGTGTCATTCCCTCTCAGGAGAAGACACCGTGGAGGAGGGGGAGGCCTAGAAAAAATAAGGAAAAAAGAGGAGAATACCACCTCCCAACTAAGTTGAGTGCACACCCAACCGCTGAGGAGTTTACGACGCACACTACCTGGCCAGAGCTTGTCGGGACTACCATTCGAGGAAGAAGGAGACGAAAGGGAAAGGTAGAGACACCAGTTTCTCATGTTGGGAGTACCATCTAGCAGCTAGAGTGGGCCCAACTTTCCATAGTTGAACTTTACCAAGAAAATAGAGAATAGCAGAGACAATTGGTGGCGAAGAACTAGGAGGTATCGGCACCGCAGGGTCATGAAGGAAGCACAAATTGGCTCAAGAGACGACTTCAGGAAGCACAAGTTATGATTGTACAACTGCACGAGGTGCAGAGGATGAAGGGAAAGGAGAAAAAGAAAACATTGCAAGGTGTGAGGAGTAGTCTAGGAGAATGTCTGTGCGCAGGAGATACATAATGGGTGGGCTCTTGCTTTGCATTCTCAGAAGTGATGCTTGATAGTTTTCTCTTTTTTTGTTGTAAAGTTTTTCATAATATCACTGTAACCGGGTCGGTTAGTCAAGACTTCAGTGGTATTTATTTGTATGTAACCTCTTGGTGGGAGCTTTAATTATATGAAAATTTGAAAGTGTTTTGAATGTATCGTGTTCCCTCTTTGTATGTAAATCTACCGCGTTTTTTCCTTTTATCTAAGTTTCTTGCAAATTATGAGCTTTTATAATTATCATTGTTCTGAATCACTTTGCGAGTTCGTTGATACGTTCCTTTTAAAATTCTGATGTTGATTGATGCTGACGTGGCGCTACTGACTCAAGGTTATTAAAATACTTTAAAACATAAAATCTAGAACTCGGCGGTTGGGTAAGGATTGCACTTGGGGACGTCTCTCATGTTGAAAGAACTAAAAGAGATAGATATCGCGACTGCCGATTCTGGGATGGGGTCAGGGATTGATGTTCAAAGGGAAAATTAATGCATATTTTTCTTTGTGAATTATCATTTTGTGAATCCCCAACGCCGAAATCGTTTCGGGAGTCGATGATCGGCGATACCACTCCCATGTTTGTGCGACGCTTACTCTTTTGTTTTTCGATCAAATCCGAATGGATCGGCCTTCGATGATATCTTTAGTGGAGTTTATTCATGGGGAAAAGAAACATTTCTTTTGTCGACGCCGATGAAGATCGATGCTCAGCTATTTTGAACTTCTCAAGCAATTTAGTCACTTTTAATCTTTCCTGATGTCGAATTTCCTGAGCATGTTGGGGAAAAATTTAGACTGTCGATTTATTAAGTAGTTGTTAAGTCCCTTTTAAAGTTAAGATGATTCTTTATATGTTCAAGAAGAATTCAAACAATTCAAACATGAAAACATAAAGATAAGCACATGCAGTAGTTTCATACTGAAGTGGAAATAGATAGTGCAAAAAATCAAGTGTTACCCAAAAAGTAGAAATGAACATAGACATTTTAGGGTGTGTTGAGTGCTCAAAAAATGGCAATTTACTGGGTGAAATCAGAATATTTGTTCCTCCTCAGAGGCCCGGCTGATACAAAAGCTAATGGATAATCTTAACTGGTCTTAAATCAGAACCTCTTAACCTTTGCATTTGAATTTCTTCGAATGATGCTTCCAGGTCTGCCCGTGTGGTTTTAACATTTTTCCTCCTTCATTCCCTTTGCCCTGACTCATGTCCTCCTTTTACAAAATTTTATCAAAGTAGTCACCGACACGAAGCCTTTAATTACCTCTACTTACCTGCTTCGGTGTCGCTCCACTGCCAGCAAGAATCCATAACCCCGATGAAGTCACCTCGACATTACAGACCTTTCTCCACTACTAGCGAGCGTCCATAGCCCCGACGAAGATATCTGCATACCCTCTCTTACTTTTTACTCTTTTTATAATATCAATTTTATTTCGGTATGATTCCCTGTGTGAGTGATGGAGGAGGATGTTTGTTTATTTGCAAAGTGAGATGGTTAAGGTGGATCCTTCACTAGCTCTATCTTCTAGGTTCATGTATTCCTTTCCAAATTTCCTTATTTCCCTTAAGGTCTTTTCGAACCACAAAGTAGACACTTCTGGCATTTCTCTGAAGTTTTTCATTTTCTCAGGCTATACAGAGGATTCCTCAAAGTAACCACAATTTTTCCAGTGCTTCTCGCATTTGTAAATGAGCGATGAGTTAGAAACAAAGTTCACTATGTTGAATGATTTTAAGGCCAACCATCGTCTTTCTAGACACCTTCAAAAGTACATAAAACCAAAAGAAAATAAACAACAAAAAGAAGTATTTCTCAACCATGAAGATACTCAACATGAAACAAACAATTTTTTTTTTTGTTTTTTTTAATTGGAAGTATTGTTTTAGAGATTGGCCATTTACTGGGAGGGCGTCAGGTTCCCCCATCAGATTCTGCAACTGATAAGTGCCTACCCCAATCTTCTCATCCACTTGAAAAGGTCCAAGCCATAAGTTCTGAAACTTAGAATGCTTCCCTTTTGGTTCATTTTCCCTGTCCCACTTCAGGACTAAGTCTCCTACTTCAAAGTTCTTTTCTTTAGCCTTATGCTTATCGAACCACCTTTTCACTATCTGTTGGTGAGATAGGAACTTTGAATTATCCTTTTCTCTCTCTTCTTCCAGCATGATAAAAGTGTTTATTTTTTGTTGCATGGCCGACGAGGGTTCCTCACTGGAATCTTGGGCTAGTTGAAGAGATGGAAGACAAAGCCCATTTGGGAGGATGGCCTCTTGCCCGTAGACAAAAAAGTATGAGGAATTCCCAATAGTTTATTTGGGTTTGAATCTATCGTCCCATAGAGAATTATGGAGCAGATTATTCCAATTTCTTTGATTATCTACAACCATCTTCTTTAATATTCTCACTAGGTTCTTATTGGTTGATTATGCCACACCGTTTCCCTGGGGTAATAATTTGCAGAGTACTTAATTATGATTCCTTTTTCCAGAGAAATCTCCGTCAATAGGGTGGAATAAAAATAAGTTGCATTATCAAAGAACAGAACAAAAGGGACACCAAACCTTGTGATCAGTTGTTGCTCTATGAATTGGATCACTACCTTCTCATTTACATGAGTCAGAGGAATGGCCTCTGCCCATTTTGTGAAATAGTCGGTGGCAGTAAGAATGTACTTGTGCAGTTTTGAAGAGCTAGGTGTAATTTCTCCTATGATATCCAACCCCCATTGCTCAAAAGGCTTATAAACAATCACAGGTTGGAGAAATACTGCTCCTCTCTTCTCCTTTCCAACGCTTATTTGACAAGTCTTATAGTTTTTAATGTAAGTATGAGCATATTTGAACAAGGTGGGCCAATAATAGCTGGCTCTCAGGATCTTATGAGAGGTGGTGTTTCGTGCGAAATGTCCTCTGACGAGGCCATCATGGAGCTCCTTCAGCACTTTGTCTGCATCTTCACGTTCGAGACATCTTAATAATACTCTGTCATAATTGATCCAAAAGAGTACCAAATTTATTAGGTGATATTGTGCATATTTTAACCTGAGGGTTCTCCTTTCCCAAGGGTGGATATTTTCGGGACAAGTCCCATGATGTAGAAGATAAGTTAAATCCTTATACCAAGACTCTTGTCCTGGGGAAATGTATGATACCCCGCCACACCATAGTTCCATTTCGTTCTCCCATCCAGAATATTCATTTACTTGGTCCTGGGTTTCGGCTGCAAGCTTGCATAACCCTTGTCCTCTTACTAATTTGGCAGGTTTTATATCTATGTCAAATTCCTAAACTATTGCAATCCAGTTCCCTCTTCTTTCCCCCATTTCTTATTGGGTTAACAAGGATCAGACTGTAGGGTGTGGCACAATCACTTTAGTGTGATTCTTGAGGATGTAAGACTTGAAATGTGTTGTTGCATTATATACAACATCATCATGTTTATCTATAGCAGGATAGTTGAGCTCATCTCCTTCAATATTAGTTCTCATGAACGACACTAGGGCCTTGTTGTTTTCGTCACCCTTCTAAGTCAAAACTGAAACTAACGATTGGTCAGAGGCAAAAGTATAAAGAGAGAAGTCTCTATTGAAATCAGGACTTCGAAACACCGGGGCCCAGGATATCGCAACTTTGATATTGCTGAAAGCATATTTTCTCTCATCATCCCACTTAAATTCGACATCCTTGCCAATAATCTTTTGTAAGGGTTTGATGATTTATGTGAAATAATCAAACCCTTACAAAATTGATTTGCCCAAAAAAGGGTTGCATAACTTTATTGTTATGGGGCAAGGGAAGTTGAGCTATGGCCTTAATCCTTTCTGGGTCTATATGAATGCCTCCTTTATATATAATGTGACCTAACAACTTACCTTCCTCGACATCGAATATAGTCTTCTTAGGGTTTAAGGATATACCATATTTCCTACACCTTTCGAAAATCTGAGTTAAGTGTTGGATGTGCTCTTCTCTATTCTTTGAATACACTATCACGTCATCTAGATACACTACCACACATTTATTGATTAGTCCCTGAAAATCTACATCCATGTCCCTTTGGAAGGTTTCTCCTACGTTAATTAACCTGAAAGGCATGTGTTTATACGTGAAAGTTCCCCATTTGGTTCGGAAGGTGGTTTTTAAACAGTCTTCCTATGAAACCAAAAACTGGTTGTAACCTGAGAAATCGTCTAGCAGAGAAAAAATATTTGAGCCGGATACAGTCTGTAGGAGTTGTTCCATCGGCGAGACTAGATTGCACTCGACGTTTTCCTCACCGGGACAAGATTTGATACCCAGGTAGAATGCCTAACCTGGAAAATTATTTTGGCATCTAAAAGTTTCTTTAACTCCTGATACATGAGAGGTTCCAGGGATGGATGATACTTTCGAGCTTCTGATGGAAAGGTTTTACTTCGGGTTTTAACGGGATCATGTGTTGAATGATGCGGGTATCATAGGTTTTCATATCCCTATAGGACCATGCGAAGACATCCTGGTATTGTCTAAAAAAATTGAGGTAATCTTCCCTTTCTTCCTTAGATATAGTCTTGCCGATATTCACATTATTTGGGTTCTCTTGGGTCCCAAGATTTATAGTTTCATGCAGGGGAAAAGATCTATCGGTCTTTGTGCTTCTAGATCCCTTAAATCGCTCTTTCATATCAAATAGATTTTCTAGATTAGCTATCCCCTTTGGGATTGTGTGAGCCTTTGATTTATCCATAGGTTGTCTTGTTTGAGGATCAATTTCTGTTGATTGCTCTTGGAATTATTCATCGTCAATAGAGAGATCTTTGAAATTGTCTTGGTTGGTCAAGAAGTTTATGATCTGTTCATCTCCTTCAAATAATTTCCAACTGGAAATGTTATTAGGTACCGACGGTTTGTAGAGAATCTCCACAGTGAATCAGAAGGATTCATAATCCTCTAGAGGCGATAGCCTGGAAGCAGTTGTGGCTAAGGAGTCGGCAAAAATATTATTTTCTCTGGGGAGTGCTATAATATCAAAGGCTTCAAAGTGCTCTATTAACCTATGTACCTCCTGTTGATAGTTCTTTAGGTGAGGAGAATTGCAATGTATATAATTTCTTACTTGTCTAACAATAATTTCAGAGTCTTCAAAAACTTTCAATTCTTTGACATTCGAATCTATGGATTTCTTTAATCCTTGTACTAGAGCTTCATATTCAGCAGTGTTGTTGGTACATTCAAACTCTATCCTACAGGACAAGAAATGATGTTTACCTTTAGGATCGATGAGGATGCACCCTTCTCCTGACCCTTCTTGCAATTTAGATCCATCAAAATAGAGTGTCCAAATTTGTGAACGACAATCACTCTTTTCCTTTCCCTTGTTAATTTCGTGCCTTCCCATTTTTTTCCCTAATATCCAACGCTGGGTTTTGATAGAAGAGAGTGTCTCCTATCGGTATCGACGAATCCTCTTGAAAACCCATTTTGGAGTTTTGGGTAAGAGGAATGTCGGACAAGAGAGGAGAAAAGTTTATGAAGTAGGAATCACAAGAATAATTTCCCAATATGGGGGAATCTATGGATGAGGGTTCGCTCAAGGTTTCTATATCAGTGGTCATATGTTTCAAATATATCTCCCTATCGATTATGATCATGTTATTGTATCCTTTCAGTGGTAGCCAAAGGTGCGCCTAGTCTGTACTGAAATACCCGTTTATCTTTTCAGATCAATCTCGACTCAGTAATAGCCCATATGCCTCTGGGATATCTACTACAATGATGTCAATCAGTTGCACAAACGTGGGATGTGTCGATATTATGATCATCACATATTTGAGTTCTCCTTTGACCTTGACCTGGGTTCTATATAGATGAATGACATGTTTATCACTCTTGAGAGGAATGGCATTTAATTTTTTGCAAACAGACAAGGGCATAACATTGGAAGATGCTCCAGAATCTACCAAATAGTTATGAAGGTTTCTATTGAAGACTTCAAACGTTAAGAGGAACGGTGGGACAAAAGGATTTTCCTTTCTATCTACCAAACAGGTATTCACAATTGGTTTTCCCACCATATCTATGGAAGATATATTTATTTCCGAAACATTACTTTCCGTCAGATTTTCTACTGAGTTAAAAGATTGCAACAAAAATTCCTTCTCCTGAGGAATCCTGCATATGTCCATAACTGATATATTAGCCTTTAGCTTCTTCAAATCTTCAACCACGTTGTAATATAGTTTGGGCGATTCCTAGGTATGAATGATTATAGGGTTCTTTCTGAGAGAAAAGGATTTTTTCAAGCGATCGAGAATTAACTTACTTCTCGAGGCCGGGGTGGCATCGATATCTTTCGAGCCGGGTGGACCCTTACTACGTGTTTGTACCACCGACACTTTCGCAGGTTGTTCCTGAGGTTCAAACAGGTCGTTGGAAGGGATGATCAGGTCGGGATCCCATATCAGCATGGTTGCATCTCTTGGTGGGTCAATCTCTTCCTGGTCAACGATATTCATAACCGAACTACTTTGATTTTCGGTCAGGGAAACTTCATCTAGAAACCGATTGGCCATCAAATTCATTGCATGTACCCATTGAGGGAAATCTCTTTCGAAGTGGCTTTATTGATGATAAGTACAGAGAGAGTCATACACAACATTCCCTAGATCAATATTTAAGTTAGATGGGGGAGGTTCAATAGCTTTGAAAGTCTGGCTTGTTTTAAAGAAAGGCTTATAGGGCATTTGGCCTAGGTTTCCCTCTCCTGCATTTCTCTTCATGTCTATGATCTCATTTGATAATTTATTGACCACGCATTGTAAATATTCTATATCTCCCTTACCTTTGTCGGGATTTTGTTCAGTTGATTTTATCAGCAGTCTAGTCAAATGGAGTCCTCCCCTGGGAGGGGGCTGGGCTTCTTTCTTTACTAGGGAGGCATGGCCTTCTTTACATCCTTTCATTTGTAATTATATTGTCTTGGCCTCTTCAAAATTTTCCGCCAAGGTTTTCTTAGTGGATCTTGTTACAAACATAGAAATGGAAGTCGGGAGCATGTTAGCATAAACCTTGATTTGCAACTCCTAAGTTGGTCTTTCCGCGGGCTGGAATTTGTTTAAGATGGTCATGAATCTTTGATTGAAATCTTTGACCCTTTATTTCGAACTCATGGTGGTTGCGAACGACTCAGCCATCATAGATCCCGTAGTAGTTTCCTCTGCAAATTTATCTAGAAATTATTTCTAGAACTTGGTCCAGCTGGTTATAGATCCTACTGGCAGATTAAAATACCACGTGGAAGCTGAATTTTCAAATGTGTAGGGAAAAAGTCTGCAGACTACGTCTTCATGTTGAACATTCATAAGTTTGATCGTGAGTATGAAATTATTGATATGATCTTCAGGTAATCCATAGGTTTCGGTATCGAACTTAGGCAAAAACTTCTTCAGATGTCGGGGAAGGTTGTGGACTGGTCCCGAGAGGTCCAAAGCATATCTGGCTAACCAGGGTTGATTTTTCAGAGGCATGTTCCCCCTTTCATCATCATGGTATTTATTTCCTTCCATGTCTTCATGTTCTGAGTTAAACTCCTCATCTTCTGAGAAATCATTTGGTTCAGAGACATCGTCGGCTGGCGTTTCAGGTATCAAATCAAGAGGTTCTTGGATTTTGGTAATCGTGAAATATATTAAGTCTTCTACAGAGTGTACGAAAACTTCATCAGGAGTGCTAAACACTGGCATGCTTTGTTTTTTTCTTCGAGGGAGTGTGGGATCTAAGGACAACACACTGATCTATTGAGCATAGGCTCTCGTGATTCTCCTGAATTGATTTACTTCCTTGTGAGGAAGGGCGTAAGGTATTTCAGGGTGAAAAGGTTCTTCCTTATGTTGACCAACTGAGAGGGGGGGGTGAATCAGTTGTCACTGTGCTTAAAATATTATGCTTCTTTTAAAATATTTACAAGGCACTCAATGATGATCACAATAATGCAGGGAAATGAACAATGGTACATTTAGCATCAGTCACATATATGAGAAACACAGAGACAGATATTTCCCAAGGAAACCCATACAAGGTAAAAACCTCTTCTTCTTTATATGATAATTATTATTTACATTCTTTACATTATCATACATTTGAGCACCAACTCACTGTGAGGCTACAACCTTTGTTTTGCAAGCTGCAACTTGCTGAGAGCACCAAATCTCTATTTGTATCTAGCACCCACTAGAAGAAAGCACCAAATACCTGGTTTTTCTAGCACCAACTAGAAGGAAGCACCAACTCCCTGGTTTCTCTAGCACCAACTAGAAGGAAGCACCAACTCCCTGGTTTCTCTAGCACCAACTACTCCAATGATGATCACAATAATGTAGGAAATGAACAATGGTACATTTAGCATCAGTACTACATATATGAGAAACACGTAGACAAATATTTCCCAAGGAAACCCATACAAGGTAAACCCTTCTTCATATGATAATTATTATTTCAAGCATTCTTTACATTATCATACATTTGAGCACCAACTCACTCCAGGCTACAACCTTTGTTTTGCAAGTCGCAATCCTTTACCGGGAGAGCACCAAATCTCTGCTTGTATCTGTTCCCACTAGAAGAAAGCACCAAATACCTGGTTTCTTAGGGCACCAACTAGAAGGAAGCACCAACCCCGGTTTCTAGCACCAACTAGAAGGGAAGCACCAACCGGGTTTCTCTTAGCACCAACTAGAAGGGAAGCACCAACTCCCCGTGTTTCTCTAGCACTAAATAGAAGGAAGCACCAAATTCCCTATGTTCAAACTCCCACTTGAACCTTTGATGACACCATTCTCCCTAGCACATCCCAAGCTCCTTGGATTATGAATATGAAATACTGGAAACCTATTATAGTGATATAGTGTTCAATAACAACTTACTAATCTCCTATCAATGTTTCTCAAGATTTTGCTACTTTTAATTTCCTCGCCGCTCTTCCAAGATGCATCCTCATGCCCATCATCCCGTTTCTTCTTCTTTTTATGTTTGCGCGCCATGTCCATTCCCCATTATTTCTTCTTCTATTCTCTTTAGTTGCTTCACTTCGATCCTTCTTCATGCATGAATCACCTCAACAACAAAAACCACAACAACCTGTAAAGACTAATAGAGACCGTGATCTCATCTCTCTATCTATGTATTTATAGATTTTGTGCACCTTGTGAATGCAATGCGCACAATACCTCTCGGTGATACTGCATTCACACATATCGCCCACAACTCGAAGTTCTCTCGTCTGATAATCATCAAGGAATCTTCATCTTCTAGCCATATTTTTCCACTCGTCAACATCATCAGATGTTGCGTCAGATTCTTCACCTCTCCGGCAGCTTGAGACTTTTGTCTTCAGGACAGTTTGAGTTTCACCTTCTGCTCAGCTATAAGATTCAATGCTTATCCAACAAGCCAATCCTCCTCTCAAGACTCCTTTAGACTCTTTCATCTCCTACAATCACCCTCAAGTGTCTTTGATCTCCGGCAAAACCATCGCTGGAGCTTCTCGCAAGACCGTGGACGTAACAAGAGACCTATGGGATTTTCCAGCTTGACCGCACCATTGGATTAGCTCAAGGATATTGTCGCGATTTATGCTTCTCAATTTTCTCACAATTCAGATTTTGCAATGAGGTATCTTGATCTCTGTCACGAGTCTCGAAAGGAGTTCGCTCTAGCTCCTCCTCTACATGACCATACAAAGGATGACCTCCGTTACACCGGCTAATTCACCTTTCTGTATTTCAGCATTCGTGATGATCCAGTCTCACATTCCCATGCGCGATCCCCCACAAATTTGAGGCGAAGTTTCACCGCATCTAGGTTCCTTTCCTCCACGCGGACCACACGCTGATGACCACAGTCGCTAAAGCATGCTATAACTTATGATCTTCATCGACCTTTGATTGACGGGTCCACGACATCTTGATGAATCAACGCATCCGTGATCTCATTGTGAATTCACATCTTGTTGTTCCTTAGATGGATATTCCTCATCATCTCCAAGTTGTGATAGCTTTTAGACTCCGATGGAGCTTAGATCAACGGTCCAAACCCCTTGGTGATCTAATCTACCAAATCTTATCATGAGTTCACACTTCGTGATGGAGGTTCTCGCCACCTGTCGGGCTGGAGGGGAGAAGTCCGGCATGGAGCTTAGATCAACGGGTCCGTAACCCTGGTTATCTTAACGGTCCATATCTTCCTCACCATTTCACCACTGCATTTTGCCTGATTTCTTCCACCTTCGTGATTTCACCGCTTTGGGATTTCATGACTTCAATCACTGTAATTTTACACCTTTCAAGACCCGGGATCCACGAAACTATGAAATGGAGTCGACCAACATAATTTGGCATTTCGTGATTTTATTCTTTCTGCACTTTTAATGAACGTGTGTTCTTTCTCTTGTATCCAACGATGGTCGGACCCCGCACTGACTCCAATGCATATATGTCCTCCATCTTGTGCTCCTCTTGTCCTGGATTCAGATATGACAGCCATCGGAATTTGAATGGAATCCAATGATCAATGTCGCTTCTATGCCCAATCTTACGCATCCTCCCTAATTAGAATAATTTCTAAGTGCCAAAGACCTCGACCTTTGATCCGCCCAGATCCCGAAAGTACGCTATCTCTGAGCTTTGGCAATGAGTTAACCTCACCCCTCAGGTATTGACCTATGAACGCGTACACTTCAAGGCTAATCCTCCTGAGGTTACACTGTTCCTGTTTTTCCATTGATGGACACACTATTCTTGCCATCAATGACAACACACTCCATTCCCTCAGGAAACATGCCAACAATATCCCCTTTAGTACTGATGGCAACAAAGGCACCCCTCGTTTTTCTCTCCCTTGACATCAATGTCAAAGAAAACATCACTCGAGTTGTTTCACTAATTTTAGGAGGTATCAAAGATGCAAACTGTAATATAGGAATTCCCCTAATAGGATGGACTCTCTAGGCAGTGAGATGGGATGACAATCTTAACTCGGTTCTGAGATATTCAAATGGTGTCTTGGCTAGGGGTTTAGTAAAGATGTCTGCAATTTGTTCTGTAGTGGGAATGTAATGGACCTGAACAATCTGATTGGTGACCTGCTCTCTCAAAAAATGATATTTTATGGGAATATGCTTGGTCTTGGAGTGGAAAACAGGATTTTTAGACACACTGATGGCACTAGTGTTATCACAATGAATTGGGATTGGTGCAGTGTATTTTACCTCCAAGTCTGCAAGTGTATGAATCATCCATAATACCTGAGTGCAACAGGTAGAAGCAACAATGTAATCTGCCTCTGTGGTTGATAAATAAATGGAACCTTGCTTTTTACTAAGCCAGGCTACTAAGGAGTCACCCAGGAAGAATGCCCCTCCACTGGTGCTTTTTCTCTCATCAACACAGTTTGCCCAATCTGCATCTGAATAAGCAGTCAGCTGAAGATTTTGATTTTTGAGATACCATAGACCATAAGTCATTGTTTCTTTCAAATACCTTAATATCCTTTTGACAGCTTGAAAATGACTCTGTTCAGGTGCAACCTGATATCTTCCTACCATTCCTACAACATGTATTATGTCTAGGCGAGATGCTGTGATGTACAACGGGATTCCTATCATTGAACGATATGAGCTTTGATCAACATCAGGTGAATCATCATCCTTGCTTAATTTACATCCAGTTACC
>SNQJ01S0056247.1:66841-88289 GCA_010110895.2 Picea sitchensis
TGTTCTAGTTACAGGATTCAATTCTTATACAGCTGTCAATCCCTCCTAAAGATTCCTAGAGACTCTTCATCTCCTCTATCAATCACCCCGAAGTGTCTTCGAGTCCTTTGGTAGAAACCATCAATGGTGTCTAGCAGTTACACTGTGACATGCAACAGTAGCCCTCCGATCTCCTTCAGTTTCATCTGCACCATTGGATTATCTCTGAAGGATATTGTCGTGATTTATGCGTTTCACACTTTCGCAATTCAAATATTTTGCGATGAGGCATCTTGACTCTTCATGTCGTGAGCTCCGAAAAGGAGCTTGGATGCTATAGCTCCCTCCTCTACATGACCACAAGCGGTGAACTTCGGTTACAC
This sequence comes from Picea sitchensis, assembly GCA_010110895.2. Classification (NCBI taxonomy): domain Eukaryota; kingdom Viridiplantae; phylum Streptophyta; class Pinopsida; order Pinales; family Pinaceae; genus Picea; species Picea sitchensis. The sequence continues at coordinate 67,204 of SNQJ01S0056247.1, forward strand.
CGACAATTCACCTTTTCAGTATTTCAGCATTTGTATGATCCAGTGTCTCGACATTCCCAAACACAATCCCTGAAATTTTGAGGCGGAGCTTATCTGCACTAGGTCCTTCCTCCATGTGACCACAGGCTACACTAAAAGGCGCTATGAACTTATGATCTTCATCAACCCTGATCGACGGTCCACGATCTCGATGAATCAATGATCGAGATCTCATTGTGAATTCACATCTCGTTGTTCCTTAGATGGAGATTCTCGTCACTCCAAATCACGATAGGTGAGACTCTAAGATGGAGCTTAGATCAATGGTCCATAACCCTTGGTGATCTGATGGTCCAGATCTTATCGTGAGTTCGCATCTCGCAATTCCTGTTATGGAGGTTCTCCTCACTCCAAGTCACGATAGGTGAAGCACCGAGATGGGGCTTAGATCAATGGTCTAGAACCCTTGGTGATCTGATGGTCCAGATATTCTCGCGATTTCGCCGCTTCGCGATTTTGTCCACCTTCGCGATTTCGTCGCTTCACGATTTCACCACTTTTATGTGTAAGTTCTCGACACCTTCAAGTCCTGATCTACGAAACTCCGAAATGGAGCCAAACAAACATAATTCAACATTTCACATTTCACCTCTTCTTGCACTTTAATGAACGTCCAGGTTCTCCCTGATCCAACGATGGTCGGACCCTGCACTCAGATCTAATGCTAGAGATCTGTCCTCCATCTTTGCGCTCCTCCTGTCTAGATTCAGATATGATGGTCATCGAGAATTCTGAATGGGATCCAATGATAAATGTCACTTGTCTTCCCGAGCTTACGCATCCTCCTTACTTAGAATAATTTCTAAGTGTCAAAGGCCTCGACCTTTGATCCGCCTGAGATCCTGAGTACGCTATCTCTCTTGAGCTTTGGCAATGAGTTAACCTCATCCCTAGTGCACACCTATGCACTGTGTGCGACTCTGCACTAATCCTCCTTAGCTTACGTTGTTCCTGTTTTTCCATCGATGCACACACTGTTCTTGCCATCAATGAAAAGCACACATTGTCTGTAAAACATGCCAACACCTTGGGCTGGGGTGAGTTACCCTCTTCAGGAGTACTCTGCGTGTGTGGGTTGTCTTGTGAATGACTAGCCATGCATGTGGGTTATTACGAATCTGTAGGCTGTTTGAAATGCTATATAAAATATATTCATCCATTCATTCTCAGGCCCTCCTTCTAGCACCAATTCTATTGATGGGTATTAAATCCCTTGATTCAGCAGTAGGAACCAAACCTGCCATCGAGGCCCAATTAGACTCTATAGCATTTAAAGATGGAATGTTTCTCCAGATCTTGCGATCTGTCCAAATTATTGATGGCCTTTGTGTTTTCTTGTGAAGGCTCATCCTTCCGTTAGGACTATTCTCTTCTTTATTTTCTCTTGCGTGGGACTAGTATGAGAGATGCAAGCCAGTATAAACCAACTTGAAAACAAACAGGATTAAATTTTAACTACTGGGGAAGAGGTTGAGCTTGGGATAACTCGCTGCTCAAACATGCAGACAATGATTCTATACCATAGGCCTAGTACTAATACATCAACCATGTGAGCATCTAATTACTGTCTAAGAAACTAATTATCAGAAAGAAAGCACATATGTAATAAGATAATGGAAAGGAAAATAATTCATCTACCATAACCATTCATCACATAATAACACAACGATTCATTTTCATCATTAAAGCCAAGAACATTAAAACATTACAAAAGATAACTTGACAAAAAAATTAATTCCTCTTACTCATTACTGCATCATTCATGAAACATGATAGGAAGTAGTTCTTCTCCAAGTTCAATCACATGCATTTGATGAAAATAGTTTGTCTTTGGTCCAGAAGTAATTCTCAATTCATAGCAGCTTCAAAATAATTCTTAACAACCAAAAAGAAAGATTTCTTACAACAACCATCGACCTTTGACTAATTGGTTGATGTCTTTATTTATAATATAAAGTTTAACTGAAACTAACGGCTAACTACAGTTTAAGAAAAACAAAATCACCATGTAGCGTCATCTTCTAACGGTTTCTTTAACAGTCAATCTAATATATCTCTTTAAAAAGGTGAGTTCTCTCATATTCAGACCAACTCATAAATGGTTCTTCACAAGTTTGGGCCCATGGAAATCTGTGTTGTTCCATCGGAGCCGCATATATTCCTCTGATGTCCACTACATGCGCCCGGTACTTTAATAGACTAGATTCCCACTGTTGTAGCATGGTTCAGGCTCTAATTAGATGTTCTACAAATTGTTTCACTAGTGTTGGTCTTGCATCGGTCGTCTTTGCAAGTACTTCAGTGAGGTCACAGAGAAAAATTTGTTAGGTAGTCAGGAGGATCTTTTGTGATCCCAGTCTCCCCTTTGAATGACCTATAATGTCCTTGCCCATGTTTCCGCTCCTCTTCAGTTTAAATGAGTTATGTTAGCACGCCATAGCATGGAAAATTAGGTATGGTGGATATAAGCATCAGAACCATCACAATAGTCACTTGACCCTTGGGGCTGGGGAAAGAATGCCAGAGCTGAACATGTGCATGTACACTCCCAGAAGGTCGAATACCGTAATAATGAAGTCATTAAATGCCTTAAGTTGAGGCAAGTGGTTCCTCCAGAAACCATATCACCAAGTGTGTCAACTATCATTCGTTAATAATGGAAGATGGCAAGTTTAAAGAGATTAGAATGATCATACCATATATTCCCTGCAACTCCGATCGACAGTGTTTCATATGTTATAGATTTCTTTCGTCGAGAAGCTATGAAGTGTTAACTCTTCGATACATCTTGTCACGAGGCATGAGTGTCCTTTGGCACATTCTTTTTTTCTCCCTCATTTTGCTATAAATTCTAGGGGCTCTGTGGGGAATTCTATGCAGTAACCGAGTTTATACATCGGTAACGCTGGCCTTGTGAGTCTAAAATACGTATGAAGGATGTATGTTGGGTGTTGTCCCCTCTCAGGAGAATACACACAAAGGAGGGGGAGGCCTAGAAAAAATAAGGAAAAAGGAGGAGAAGACCACCTCCCAACTGAGCTGAGTGCACACTCGACCGCTGAGGAGTTTATGATGCACACTACCTGGTCAGATCCTGTCGATACTACCAGTCAATGAAGCAATAGACAAAAGGGAAAGGAACAGACACCAGTTTCTCTCGTTGGGAGTCCCATCCAGTAGCTAGAGTGGGCCCAACTTGCCATAGCCGAACTTTACCAAGAAAATAGAGAATAGTGGAGACATTTGGTGGCGAAGAACCAGGAGGCATTGGCACCGCAGGGTCATGAAGGAAGAACATATTGGTTCAAGAGACGGCTTTGGGAAGCACAAGATACGATTGTACAACTGCGTGAGTTGCAGAGGATGACGGGGAAGGAGAAAAATAAAACACTGCAAGGTGCAAGGAGTAGTTCAGGAGAAGGTCCATGCATAGGAGATACATAATGGGTGGGCTCTTGCTTTGCATTATTGGAAGTGACGCTTGATAGTTTTCTATTTTTTTGTTGTAAATATTTTCATAATCTCACTGTAACCAGGTCGGTTAGTCAAGACATCGGTGGTGTTTATTTTTATGTAACCTAAGCTTGGTGGGAGCTTTAACTATAGGAAAATTTGAAATTGTTTTGAATGTATCATGTTCCCTCTTTGTATGTAAATCTATCGTGTTTTTCCTTTTATCTAAGTTTCTTGCAAATTATGAGATTTTATAATTATCATTTTTCTGAGTCACTTTGCGAGTTCGTTGATACGTTTCTTTTAAAACTTTTGATGTTGATTGATGCTGACGTGGCGCTATTGACTCAAGGTTATTAAAATATTTTAAAACATAAAATCTAGAACTCGGTTGGTGGGTAAGGATTGAATTTGGGAACTTCGCTCACTTTGAAAGCGCTAAAAGATCTAGATATCATGACTATCGATGTCGGGATGGCATCGGGGATCGACATTCAAACGGAAAATTAATGCGTAGTTTTCTTCGTGAGTTATCATTTTGTGAATCCCTGACACCGAAATCATTTCGGGAGTTGGCGATCGACGATACCACTCCCCTGTTTGTGTGATGCTTACTCTTTCATTTTTAGTCAAATCCAAATGGATCGGCCTTCACCGATTTCTTTAGTGGATTTTATTCGCGGGGACAAGTAAAACTTCTTTTGTCGGCGCTGATGAAGATCTACGCTCAACTATTTTGAACTTAAAGTTAATATGATTCTTTATATGTTCAAGCAGACTTTAAAAAATTCAAACAATTCAAACATAAAATATAAGCACAGGCAGCAGTTTCATACTGAAGTAGAAACAGATAGTGCAAAAAATCAGGTGGTACCCAAAAGGTAGTAATGGACATAGACTTTTTAGGGTGTGTTGAGTGCTCAACACATCGCAGAATATAATCAAAGATAGATCTAGCATAGTAGCAACAAAAGATTATGTACCTTAAACACTTATCACTTAGCATTGTGGATAATATCTGGCATTTTAACTTAAGAAAAGAAAAGCATTTAAGAAACACCTACATATCCATTACACATCCTAATCTGAGCACTAAGAAAAACATAACATAGATGACATTTCACAAAACAAACCATGAGACTCCAGATATACGTGGTTCACCCCAGGGTGGGGATACGTCCAAAAACCTCTTCTCCTCTTTATTATTCACCAAATATTACATTCATTCACTCCTATGCACTAAGCCACATCATCGATCTCTACACCAGACACGATATTTGCGCACTGAGCACCGAATCCTCCTTCCAAAACTAGGTCAAATACACATAGCCAAAACCCTATATCATAGCACTTTCACCCTCTACAGAATCATAATCTCATGCATACATTCCTTTGCACAAAGAAACTATGTTCACACAGAACTACATTCAGCCCCCTTTCTACAATACATTCTTCCTTATTTATATTATACAAAACCTTACAATAAGGCCTAAACATGGGAAAAGCCCATGGGACGACATCCCATAAACCCGTTACAAAACCCTAGAGGACCCTTTATTGGGTCCACATAACCCTAAAAAGTGGTGAGATCCGCGATCTCATCTCTTCCTGGGCACTCCTTCTTTGACCAATGTGTCGAAGTCCAAAAGTGGGTCAAAGCTGACCAAAGTTTCCCCAAAACTTGGTCGAGGACCAATAGGTCCTTTTCTGCATCCCTCCATCAGTAAAGAAAGGTTTGTTCTCATTTTGTTTTATGATTTATCACGTTTTACTTGGATCTACTTTCTCAGGAAAATATCTGAGGTCTTCCAACACCTCAAAGATTTCAAATCCCTGGTTGAGACACAACTGGAAAGAAGATCACAGTCCTCCGAACTGATAACGGGGGACAGTATGTAAATCATGAGATATATAATATTTTCCATGAGCTAGGGATTCATTTGCAGAATACAGTTCCCTATAATCCACATTAAAATGGAGTTGTTGAGTGGAAAAATAGATCTCTAAAGGAGATGGCATCTTGAAGCTTGGAGCGGGCTCAAATCGGAAGTGACCCACTTTCACATTTTCAGTTCACGTGCATGAGCCCAGATTCCCTTTGAAAAGAGGAATGAACTTGATCCACAGAGCACTTAGTGTATTTTTGTTGGATACCTCGACGATGTGAAGGGATATAGGCTTATTTATCTTTCCTCAGATCGTCTCGTCATTGAGCACAATGTCCAATTCAAGGAAAGTGTCTTGCATGCACCTCAACAGCTGCATGCAGACACCTTCATTCTTCCACCTATCCGAGATGATGAGAATGCACATGTCAACTCTTCTTCGGATGAGATTTGTGATTCAAAGGAATCATATGATTTAGATTCAGAGTCAATATAGTTAGATGCAGAGTCAGAGCATCTAGATGTAGTTGCAGATCTAGAGAAGAGGCCCAAGTGGGCACAAACTACTCTTCGGGATGCAGGGGATCTCGTTGGTGATCGAGCCAATACTAGGAGGACTCAATATGATTTGAGGATCCTCCTGTTTCACTCACTACCACTAAACCATTTCCCTCCAGGCATCTTTTCTTGGTTCAGTCTTCATATCCACAGTCTTATGGCGAGGCTGCTGGAAATCCCTTTTGGGAATCCACCATGCAGGAGGAGTACAAATCCCTCCTCGAGAACTAGACTTGGGATTTGGTTCCCCTTCCTTCTGGGAGGAAAATTTTCAGATGCATATGGGTCTACAGGACCAAGAGCGTAGTGGATGGACATATCAACAGATACAAATCTAGGCTTGTTGCCAAAGGATTTCAGTAGGTTCAACACATTTACATGGTATGAAGTTGGCATAGTTTCCAGGTTCATGCAGGAGTCGCATGAGCTACATTGGAAGGCTGAAAAGAGTATCCTTCGATATGTATAGGGCACCATCACCTTTTGGATTCATTATGCAACATAATCTACATTATATCTCATCGGGTTTACTGATTCTGACTGGGCTGGAGATAGAACTGATTGCAATTCCACATATGGTTACTCACTCAGTCTTGTTTTCAGGCCTATTTGTTGGTCGAGCAAGAAGAAATCTTCCATTGCTCTATCTTCATCCAAGGAAGAGTACAGAGGGGTAGTTAACATAACCATTCAGGTTATGTGGCTACAACATTTTCTCACTGAGTTGGGCATTTAGTTTCATCGATCGGTCATCATATGGTGTGAAAAATAGAGCACTCTGAAGTTCTGCAGAGATCCAGTTCAAAGGAAATGGACAAAGCACATAGAGATCCACATGCACTACATCCAAGACTTAGAACACGATGTTCGACAACACATGTATTCCAACAGAGGAAGAAAACCTTCAGTAACCACTCACATAACCAGATCAAAGATCAAAACACCAATGTTTTCACATGGTAAATCCCCTATGGGGAAACATCCATGGCCCCAGCCAACACAACCACTTGGAGTAGTTTATTAATTCAAAAGAAAAGGATTATATATAGATTTTACAAGAGCGTTTCTCACAATCGATCATCGGCAAATGACCCTCCATGCTCTTTAAATAGAGATCATGGACCAATCGGGTGTTAAGACACACATCAATGGTTGTTAAGATCAAGGAGAGTATGAACCATCGGATCACTCTATGTCGGGAAAATATCATGACCGTCGGATTTCCTAACTACAAATGCATACTAATGCATACTAAAGAAACACACTTTTACCTAATGACACATTAGACCAAGTAGATCCTAACTAACTCCTAAGTGTCTAAATATCCTAACATCCCCCCTTAAGAGAAACTTGGGATAAGATTGAAGGATTTAAAATGGTGACACAATAGGAGAAGGAAGGCGACATTAGAGCCTATCCCCCCTTAATGACAACTTCATGAAATCCTAACATAGATCAAAGTTTGGAAAACTCCGCTTCTATAAGAGACTTTGTGAAAATGTCTGCAACTTGATATTCTGTAGGGAAAAAGAGAACTTCAATAACTTGATCATGAATGAGCTTTCTGATGAAGTGTATATGTAGATCAATGTGTTTGCTTCGTTGATTTTGAACTGGGTCTTTGGCGATCTTGATGGCACTATGATTGTAGAACCAAAGGTTGGTTGGATGATGCTACTGGAATCCAAACTCTAAAAGGATATGTCAAAGCCACAAGGCTTCCTAACTTGCATTTACCACTGCTCGGTACTCTACTTCTACTGAAGAAAGTGCAATAGCATGTTTTTTCTTACAGGCCCAAGTGACAATTCCTTAACCAAGGCTGAAAACATAACCTATAGTAGAATTTTGATCATCAGGTTCATCGATCCAATCTGAATCAGTGAAACCAACCAATAAAGGAGTGCCCCCTGAACTGTAATGTATCTTGAATTGAACTGTACCACAGAAATAGTGAAGTATCCTTTTAGCTAATTTCCAATGGCTTTCATGGGGTGTTTGCATATACCGGGAAACAATACCAATAGAAAAGGAAAGATCAAGACAGGTATGAGTCTGGTATAAGAGGCTACCAACTAACTGATGGTACAGGGTGGCATCAACTTCAGGAGAATTACAAGTGGCAGTAAGCTTGACTCCATACTGGAAGGGAGAAGCGGTTGGTTTACAATCATCCATGTGAAAGTGAGGAAGAAGGTCACAAGCATACTTAGACTGGGAAATAAAAATTCCTTCATTGGTTTGCAAAACTTGGAGGCCAAGGAAATAGTGCAAAAAACCTAAGTTTGTCATTTCAAATTTATTCTTAAGGTTGGTTTTCACATGGTTTAAAATTTTTGAGTCACTACCAGTAAGGATAAGGTCATAAACATAAATCACAAGGATTATGAGATGGCTCCTTACTTTCTTGGTATATACATTAGGATCAGAATGGCATCTAGAGAATCTAGTGGAAATAAGAAAGCTATCCATTTTGGCATACTAAGACCAGGGATCTTTCTTGAGACCATCAAGATACTTCTTAAGGTGAAAAACAAGGCTAGAGTCATTCTGGACATAGCCAAGAGGTTGTTCCATGTAGATTTATTCTTGAAAATCTCCATGCAAGAAGGCGGATTTAACATCCATTTGATGACCCTCCCATTTATGTGAGGCAACAAGGGAAATAACAAGTCAGATGGAATTCATTTTGGCTACATGGGCAAAGGTTTCATTACAGTCAATTCCTTTAACTTGGGAAAACCCTTTGGCAACTAACCGAGCCTTGTGTCTTTCACCACTTCCATCTGATGCATACTTAGTTATGTAGACCCATTTACATCTTATGATTTTTCTTCCTTTTGGAAGAGGTACAATATCCCAAGTATCGTTTTCCATTAAAGAACGATACTCTTCATTGATTGTTGTATCCCAATCTGGATGACCTGAAGCTTCTGCAAATGTCTCTGGATCATGAGTTTCTGAAACTTGAGCCAAAAGAGAAGAGGCTCGATGGAACTATGAACATTTCTGGCATTGATATGAAGGATCATCGACAAGATTAGTAGTTTCATCTCGTGTTGAACGAACCCATCTAGGAAGTGGTGAACCTAGTGTTGGTTCAGGTTCAAAGGACTCATCTAGAGGAAGGTGAGTAGGTGGAGGTGGATTTTCATCCTCACTGTCATCATCTGACGAAGAAACCAAAACAAAAGAAGGCACAAACGCCAAATATGGCTCAAAGACTGAAGAAGGAACAACCATCGAATTAGGCTCGTAGACCAAAGAAGAATGAAAATGCCAAATTAGGCTCGCAGGCCAAGAGATTTTCATCAAATTTAACATCTCTTCTAATAATAATTTCATTACAACGTGGTTCAAGAAGTCTGTAACGTTTGAAATCTTTAGAATAACCAACAAATATACACTTCTCACTTTTAGGTTGCAATGCTTACCTTTTCTCATCAGGAATGTGAGCCCATGCTATACTACCAAATACACGGAAGTGACTTACATCTGGTTTAATTTTAGTCCAAGCTTCTTCAGGTGTTATATTTTTAAGAGCCTTTGTGGGAGTGCGATTTACTATGTAATTTTCACAGTCGATGGCTTCCGCCCAATACTTTAGACTTGATACCTTATATTGGATCATACAATTAGCCATTTCTTTCAATATGTGATTCTTTCTCTCGGAAACACCATTTTTCTGTGGTGTATATGGAACAGTGTGTTGCATTTGGATTCCCTGTGTAGTGCAGTAACTTGTAAAATTATTGTTCACATATTTGCCTCCATTATCTGTTCTTAACCTTTGAATTTGATGTCCAGATTTTTTTTCTACAAGGGCCTTGTAGGCCAAAAACTTCGTTGTTAAGTTTTAAGAATTAAACCCAAGTACGTCTGGAAAAGTCATCAATGAAAGTTAAGAAACACTTTCACCCAAAAAAAGAAGGAGAAGAAAGTGGACCACACAAATCACTGTGAACAAGATGCAAAGGACCCGAGGCATGCCAAGAGGAACTTTTTTCAAAACTATCCCTATGATGTTTTCCGAGAATACAACCGACACAAACACCATCTCTGCATGAAACAAGAGGAAGATCAATAACCATATGTTGATTACATAGTTGTTGCAATGAGAGATAGTTTAGATGAACAAACCACTCATGCCAAAGTTGGCTCAAGTCATTGCTATGAGAAACAAAAACTGATGAAAAAGATGATGACGATCATCGAAAGTAGTAAGCAGAGTAGGTGACGAAGACAAAATAGGTTGGCCAATGGCCTTCCAGCATGCCAACGACATCATGCAGGTTGAGGCACCCTCATAAACCACCATGCGGAAGATATTCCGAGTAAAAAATTTCATGGGGTGAGCCACTACTATCTGAAATGCAACGTGGTAAGGGAGACGAGGTCTCAATTGGGTCGTATCGAGAATGATCATTCCTGGATTACAAGTCTCGACAGATCCCAAGGCAGATAACATATCTTTTCTCTGCGAAGTGCATCTCTAGAGGACCTCCAAAGAGGACATCGTGCAAGGGGTTTGTGACAAATACTCCACTACAGAGTAGTTTTGGGTGACCCTCGCATTCAGATTATGAGAAGCTTTCTTGAATGCCCCTTTTGGGATGCGTTTCATTTATTTTCCCATAGTCCTCTCAATATAGAGAGGAACAAGTGGGTTTGTGGATTCTTTACCCTTTTCAGAAAATTCTGGCATCCCGTAATCGTGTGCCCTGGTTTCTATATAAGCGTCACCTTTCATCATATAAACGTTCATGACCAAAGGATTACTAGAAGACACGGGGGGTCCCTGACTGCCCCCATCCGTGCTCAAAGAGGCTTGAGTCATATTTTTCCCATGTCAAAATGGGTTCGTTAAAACAGTAGGTTGTTTTTTCGCCAATAACTTATAGGCCTCCACAAGTCCAGTGCACAGGTGATTTGGATGGTCCTCCATGAAAAGGTTACATGGATACTTCAACTTTCTCTTCTCTATGTTTCCCCTGCTAGCATTGTTTTTGGGTTTCTTATCCCCCTTACCCTTCTTGTTTCATTGTTTTTTCTTCACTTCGGGATTTTGGTAGGCCTTCGGGGTTCATCGACTACACACTGTGTATGTCCAACATTTGGGTAGGGGGAATAGTTGAACCGGAGGTCTGGCTAGTCATTGTCTACTGTATCGACAATTGTTGCAATTGATTTGACAGGTGATCAATGGACTTTGCTTCTACTGAACCGACTATACCATGGGCATGTGGTCCATACTTTTGTTTGTCCTTATCAAGGATGGACTATGGAACATTTGGAAAAATATCATAGAGTAATCCAGACTGAGAGTATATCAGTTCAAGTTGTTGCACTCTCATTATCACCTCCTCCTTTGAAAACACTCCTGAAGTTGCAACATCCTTGGATAACTGAGGTACCAAAGACTTTAGGAACCACTCCAGCAGGAAATTTGGTGGGATTTGTACCTTAATCAAACTCTTTTGACATCGCCATTCTCAGATGTGATCTGAGATATGATTGGCCTTAGTCTGCTCAAAGTTGGCTAGCAATTTGATGTTAGCATCATATCTCATGGGTATTTGGAAATTTTTCAGAAAAACCATCGCCAAATCACTAAAGTAAGAATATCTTGAGCAGTCAAGATTGATGTACCATTTCGCAACACCCCCGATAAGAGTGCATTGAAACAGGGCAATTGTACGAAGTCGTCTCGCAGCGACTTTGATGAGCACCATAGGTGGAAAGTTGTCACCTGATCACCTGGGTCTTCGTTGGGCTTGCCTTCGAATTTCGAAATATCCGAGGGAAACTTAGTTGGCATGGGGGTCCAACACAGATCATGAAAAATCAGTTTGTTAAGCAATATTGACAAGTCTAGCAGATGTAACGTTGTCATAAACAATAGTTTGGGCTGGGTACTATGTATAGGAAAAAGGGAGCCTAGATTTTTACTGGCACCTGGTTTCGAGGAAAAGTTGGGTTGCTGGCCAGGGTTCTGGAAGACACCATGGCCTTGACCAGCACATGGAAACTACATTTGTTGGGACATCATCAACTGATTCTCGTAAGTGGACATTGAGGGTTGGGTGGGGATTGCTCCCTGTGTTGTGTTCCAAATATTATGGAAAGGGTTTCCCCCTGCCGAACCGATGGGCATAGGTAATGAGCCTTGCATGGGGTTCCATTGACCATGGAAGGGGTTTCCCTTGATCGACATCCTCTGCGAGGGAACTGGTCCCTGCCAAGGATTCCAAAGTCTTTGTGAGGATAAAACTCTTGTACTTGCCACCTGTTTAGGAATAGTACCCTGCATAGGATTCTGTTGTCCAAAACCACGGTTTCCCCCGGCCGAGAAGGAAACTAACGAAAAATCGTTATTACCAAACATGTCAAACAAAGAGAATGACATTGAAACCATCGATGTGGTGTAAAAATAAGGTCCTAGACTGCCTGCTCCAAACAAGTTGCAGTTCATGTTTGGCCCGACGGATGGTTGTAAAGCACCGTCGAGTGAGGGGGACGGAGGAGGTATATGACCCCCACCATAAGGGATATCATTATAGGAGGCTGAGGTGCCCCCCATGGACCCTTGCAAGGGAGCATTTGAGATCCCTTCCCGTAGACCCATGGTTTGTAGGGTGGAGTAGGTAAGGATGGAGTTCGTATCAAATCTGGGCATTCCATATGAAAATGGAGGACTCGTCGCACTTGGTGTGAACGAAGCAGTGGTTGTCACTGCTGATGGAATCAGACCACTACCCAAAGTAGAGGGGGTCGAGACCACTATGGTATGGACCAACGAAGGTGGGTTAGGAGGCGAAATACCCTCTGTGGTGGAATTCATTAAGGGAGTGTGAGGACTCTCAGATGAAGTAGCATCATTTTCTTTCCTAGCTTCTTGTAAGACTATCTGATGCTCGTGAGGTGTTACCCTTGGAGGGACAACTTGTACCAATATTAGCGCCAACAAGTCATTGATTGGAGGGTTAACCAACCTGAGATATTCCGCTCCAAGGTTAGAAACAGTGAGTTCCTCCATATTCGAGTAATATCCTCTCAGAGTTGGCTTGGGAACAGTCTCTTGCGGCCCAATCGCTTCAAATGACCCTTGTTGTTCAAGTCTTTATCGTAACGGTGGTGGTGGTGGCTCCAATGTAACCGATGATAGGCCCTAAATCCTTCACGACCAACGAAGCTCTTGATCTTCCACTTTATGAAAAGATCAACAACAAAGTAAGGCTTTAACTAACATTTAAAAACAAGCACACACTAGAAAAATTCCTACAAGATAAACTAAGAAAACCAGTATCTAGTTGGAAGAACAGTTACGCCAGCCAACACTAGAGCAACTTACCAGTGCAAGTGAAAATTGAACATGGAAGAACCCTCCGGGTATACTCTGCAAAGTGTGACCTGACGTCTGCCCTGGGTACCATGGTATACCCCCACGGTCACCTGTGTAAGTCCCTATAATAAAGGCAACTAAGTTTCCATCTCGTGAACAGTCACGAGGTGGGTACAATCGATAGTCGGGTGGACCACAATGAGCAGGATAACAAGTCTGAAAACTACCGAGGGTATCGAAAGAAAGTGGTCTAGAAGATAACTAAGGATCTCGAACAGATTCAAGGTCCACCAAGCTCCATAGGAAAATGCGAGCGATAGTATCCCACGACAGATCCTCAATATGTGTTCCCCACTATGTTTGGTACGGCTTTGGAGGGGTTATCTCTGCTACCTTTCCTCACACGACCTCATGTTTAGCCCCTGTGTTAGAGAGGGGTCCCAGATAACTTTCACGTCACTAGAATTTAACACTCTCTAGCTCTAACTTCGATGTTTGTTTATAATCCTTGAATAGTTTTCTCTCCAACCTAATTCAAGGCTCTAACCCTAAACTAGTTGATTGACCCTACAAACATAAAAGTCTAGTTATTTTTAAATTTAGCATTCATTTTAAATGGCTTTTTTTAACTCAGAGGATATGGTAGTGAAACTAGTGATGTGTATGAGAGATGAAAGAGGAGAAAATAAACGAAAATCTGAAAGCAAAATTACTTCTAGAAAAATAAAGATTTTCAACTAGCTCTTTGTAACCAATTTTTCATAGCTAACTATTTTCAAGATCTTTAAAAATAAGACCTAAAATGAAATTTCACTTGGCTACGAGCTACTTAAGTTCTAAGAAATCAATAAAGAACTTAAAAATTGAACTCTTTTTCCTTTCAAGTGAAATAACTAACCCTAACTACTTTACCAAACTAAGAAATGAAAAATCTTTTCTTTTTTGGAAATTCTTTAAACAGGGAAAACTTGAAATAAATCTTGTTTTCTCTTTTCTTTAAAGCAAATGAAAGGGGGGAAATAAAATACAAGACAAGATTGAAACTGACCTCTGGCCCACTACGGATCGCAGGGAGTCACTAAAGACACAAAACAGGTTGATCAACAAACTCAAAGACTCGCATAAAACCCTTTCAGAATTAAACACAAGAAATCTTTAAAAAGACAAGAAAACTGACATCTAACCCAAGCTATGACTATAAAAATAGAGACACTGAACTCAGTCAAGAATCCCTGAGAAGTAAAACCTCAATCAGGGAAGAGGTTTACTGCCTCTTCTTAAAAACAGTTTCTTGGAACATGTATGATATTGATGCTTAAGCATCTTGTGTATGTACGCGGGTTGTCTATATAGCAGGACACGTATGTACATGTGTTGTCCCACAGCAGGGCATGTACACCTCTGTAATTTCTCAAAAAAAGAAATAAACAGACTGACTGACAAGGTAGGGAGAACTGGTATGACACCAACATGTGACCAGAATCCCTTAAAAGACTCAACATACTCAATAGAAACTCAAAAAGGTATAAAACCAATCAGACACCCAAAAAATCTCCTAAAACCCTAGAGGTTTCCCTAGTATGGTAGCCAGTTCTACTAGTGGGAAAAAAACCCCTATGGCTACACCAGGGTTTACAATGTAGTCATATCAATAACCATTTAAAAGTCTCCTACTTCTCTAACTACCCCAAACATACCCCAGACTTATGCAAGGAAAGAAAAATGAGAAGGATCGGGTAACTATACCTCTACTCCGCGTCCAGTGATGATCCTCTCACGCTCAATAGCTTCGCTGACTGCAAACCTCCTCCCAAGGATGGCCTTCATTCAAAGACAAACAAACAAAAATCTACAAGCATGCATTTCATACATAAATAAGGGCTAGATGTTAGAATAAAAACATAAATCAAATAAAAACATTCGACACATCATGATTTGGGATAGGAAAAGTACTTATTTTATTAATAATACAATGATCACTTACAACCAAAGTCGGCTACTGCTCCATGAACCTGGTCTAGGCTCCTCTTCACCAATCTCCAAGTGCACCTTCATATGGATTATCCTATCAAACTTCTTCTTGGGAAGTATAATGGGTTTATGATGGAGGAAGGAAGGCAAATTAGGGAATTCTGAGGCAATTCTCACAAAAGGGCTGCAAATGCTTGGGGAAAGGAGGGGATATGAAACGGGCAGAGTTTCATTGTTCTTATGTCTAGATGTGGAATGAGTCCCCAACACCTCCTTTTATATGGGAAATGGATGGTTATTCAGTTGGGTGATGGGATATAAGTGGTGGATTAGTTGGGAAACTACCCAATAGCCTGTAATCTCAACAAATTCCTTGCAACTTTTTATTTTTTGCAACTTTTGCAAGTATACATAGGTTGTAGTGGTGCAACATGTTATAGTGGTGCAACAAGTGTATTTACATGGGAAGTAGTGGTGCAGAGCGCATACATCTTCAAAAAATGGGTTTTTTAGAAGAGCAACTCAGGGATGGCTTGGCAAAAAATGCAAGTAAGAGGGAAAAATGTCAGGTATGCATGTGTAGATAAATTTAGGGTTATAGCACATGTATCACCACTTGTACCAAGCAAATCCATCAACCATGCACCAAATATAGATCAAGATATGACTCATCAATGATGTACAACATAACCACCTCATTAACTCATCAACTACATGTCCCAATATGTAGCTCAACCACATGCCAAATGCATGCACCAAGATATCCAACAAATATGCCTCTAAAAATACATCATAAGATATATCAATGGAACTCAAATATCTTCCAGCCATGTACCTCAACAGATCTTCCTCATCCACCATTCACTACAAAAAATATTAAGCATCCAAAACTACATGTACTAGAAGTATGCCTCAATAGATCAATGATATCTCTAGCTAGAGTCATCATGATATATCTCATAACCAAAGTGCCATAACTTCACTATCACAACCAACATTGTTCCTCAACATACAATGCCTCAATCCATACTCTAGAGTTAGTATAATGCATCAAGGATAGACTTTCAACACTCAACCATATGTCATCACCATACATACATCAATTATATATGCCAACATGTAATCATGAAAACCTACAACAAACCATGTCAAATCCTGCAACAAACCATGTCAAACCCTGCAACACAGAGTTATACCATCACACCAAGCTACAAATTATTTGCATAGCCTACTTTCCAAGGCTTTTACCACATGTACGCGACCTTCTATACAAACAACTCAAGTATGTACGCGACCTATTTATAGGTCAGATCGCATATGTACGTGACTATTATCAATGTAACCCACATATTCTTCAGAAGAATTCAAGATTGAGCTTGACTTAGGGATTCCATTTTGTTATGATTGTTCATTCTTCTTCACCCACTTCTGAAGGTTTCCCAGCTTCTCAGAACTTGAGCTTTGAGCTTTCATATTTCCAATATTGTTTTCCTTTCTAGCCTCATGTGTTCTTCTAGTCATGCTATATGAAACACTCCTCATGGATTGTCTTCTTGTGTTCCAACAATCGTGGTATCTGTGGCCAAATCCACTACAGTTGTAGCATCTCATGGTGTGATAATGAGCAGAAATGTGTCCCACTTGATTACATATCCAACAACTTAGGGTGTTATGAAACTTTCCATTATCTTTCCTTGCATAATGTATGCATTCCAAATCTTTGTGACCATATTCATTACATGAGTAACAATGACCATAAAAAAAAATTTCATACCTTTTCTTTGGTTTCCATATTGAAGGTGTCTCTCTTCTGAATTTTCTTTGAGGTGTAAAGATGGCTTCTTGATGTCTTCCTTGCTTTGTTCTTTTGAAAGTTTCCTTGCTTTGTGTAGATGGTTGAATTGCAACATTATTTCCATATTTTGAGAATGAGGTACTTACCTCATGCTTCTTTGAGGTGCTTGCTTCAAAATGGGTATCTTCTTTGTTGTATCCAAGACCTCATTTATCATTTGGTGATATTTGACTATACAAGATTTCATTCAATATTGTTGAGCTATTCAAGAATTTGTTTGACTTCTCTACTTTCTTTCTAAGATAAACAAATCGAGCTTCCAACTTATGACATGACTCTTCCTTTTCATTTACTTGATTCTTTAATAGTTCCTCTACCCTTTTGGCTTCTTCAATTTGGGTCTTGAGATTGACATTAACTTCAAGAATTTTGATAATCTCATCATCTACCTTCTTATTTTCTTCTATTTCATTATTTAGTCTTTTGATCTCTTCTTCTTTTTCTTCTAATTGAGTCTTTTTACTTTCTTCTTGTTCTTTGAGATATTGCTTTATTGCCATGGTATATCTTGAGTACTTTTCTAGGACTTCATTGGTGTATTTTTCAAGATACACAAAAGAAATTGAGCAATGTCCTATTTCATTGCTAACATATTCTAACTCAGATAAAACTTTAACTTTAAGTTCCAACAAATATTCCTCCTCAACTATAGGATAATTGTCATCTGATTCTACACAAACTTCTTCTATGTTTTCTTCACTTGTAGATAAACATTCAACATCATCACACTTAGAATTATTGCAATCGAGAGATTCTTTACCTTTATTGTTCTTGATGGAATTTTCTTTAGTGTCTTCCTTTTTTCCTCGGTATGTCTTCTCTAGCTTTAGTAATAGATCCTTGGTGGAAGTGCATTGTCCCATGCTTTATTTGATAGAACTTGAGAGTCCATTGAAAATGGTCTTGAGAGCTAATGCATCATTCTTCTTTTCTTCCTTTTGAGCTACAAACTTTGACTTATTCTTCAAGGGAACTAATCCACCAATAGTTTCTTTCCAAACACCTCCTCCTTTTGCTTTCAAATACCCTTTCATTTCTATTCTCCATGCTGAATAATTTTTCTCATCAATAATTGGAACTTCATCATCCATTTGTGTGTCCATCAATCTCCTCCAAGCTTGTTAAGGATTATAGTGAAGGTCGGCTCTGATACCAATTGTTGGACACACTGATCACACTGAGAGCAGGGGGGTGAATCAGTGTAGGGATCTTTTTCACTTCCTTTCACAAAAACTCCTTAGTTAGAAATCACAATTTACTGATCACTTATTACTATCAATTTATAACCAGTTGTATGCTAAACATATATCAGCAACAGATGTCATCAATAATACATCACCAAAAATAACACAATATGTATGTACAATTTTTTCTTTTATTATGGACTACAATCCTTGGGGTTTTATCAGCAACAATTGAATAGAGTATCGACTCCACAAGAGCACCAGCTCTGTAATGCAAGACTCATCTTACACAACTCAGCACCAACTGAGAAGAGGATTCAATCCTCAACAGATACCAATATGTCAATAGGTACACGACCTGTTAGTAGTGCAACATGCGTATGCATGTGCCCTACCAATAGTGCAACCTGCATATGTATGTTGACTATCTATGAAGCATCTTGTGTGTGCCTCTTGAAGAACTAGCACTAGTACATATTGTAAAAATTTCAACGTTCTATTTGCGACGTTATGGAAAAAATTGGCAATACTATCGAAAAATAGAGGAAATTTTAAATTTTTTTCTCCATATTGCCCGATAACATCGCAAGTGCGACGTAATACAAAAACATGTATTTATTGCGACAAAGGTAGGAAGACTTCACTATTGCAACACCATTGGATTTTTTTCTCTCTTGCGACATTGGTAAAATAGTCGCCGCAGTTGCGATGGTATGGAAACTAGGTTTTCCCCCTTCCAACGGTCACCTAGTATTTGACCAAGTCAACTTTGACTTGGTCAACTATCATCGAAATTGTGACATTATAAAATATATAAATATGTTTCATTTTACGGATGTTGCGACAAGTTTGCTATAATAACGACACTTCAAAAAGGGTATAATCCGGTCTTCTTTGCGAACAAAAAACAAGTCTTTTTTTCAGTATATGTATGTGGGGAAGAATGTCATAAAACATTAGAGTTGGGAAAAGAATTAAAGAGGGTGAAAAGGGTGATGGTAAATGTTATTTCCCTTGCAAAAATTGTTGTACTAGATGTCCTGAAATAGTTTTAATATCAATAGCTAAAAGCATTGTAGAAAATATAGGCACATGGACGGGGGATCAAATAAATATCGTCCCATGGTAATCAACAATATATACATTCATTATCTATTGTATTCTCAAACTTTTATATTTTTTTATACATGCACTAGTTTTTCATGATTGTTTGTAATTATAAAGTTAGATTTCCCCCCTAACTTTATGCACAAAGCACTAAGTAGTAGCAGACATGATTTTGTAGTACACGATGGAGAACTTGAAGCAAATAATGCAGATCAAGTTAATGATCCCATGGAAGTAGATGAAAATAATAGCATAGTTCAATATGATGGGACAAATCAAATGATCCAAGACTTATTCGGTCATCCATATGAGGATCATGGGGACAATAGTGATGGTATTTATGATGAACCTATGATTGAAAAGGCAAATAAATGACTTTATAAAGGGTCAAGATCAAATCTTCTCTCCACTACATTATTGTTGGTGAACTTGAAAGTTACGAATCATTTGTCGAACACTTGTATGACATAGATCCTAAGGTATGTAATATGTTTCATCACATCTACATAAAGGTTGACTTTTCCCCATTTTTTTTAGTGTTAATTAATGTGCAAAATAAAAATGCAATATTTACAATTACTATTCTTTACATTAACTATTTATATTTTATGTTTTAGATTGTTAGGTGAATTTATGTCACCCTCGTCAAATATTTTACCTCGCACATATCAATATTTACATTCCATTATGAAATACATTGGAATGGAGTATCAAAGTATAGATGCATGTCCTAATGATCATATTATATATTATGGACAACATGCATCGAAAACAGAATGCTCGGTATGTGGTATCAGTAGATATCGAACCGATCAAGTAACAAAAATGGTCCCTCGAAAGGTTATCTGGCATATTCCCATAATTCCACATTTGCAATGACTGCTTAGGTGCCAAAGCATAGCACAGTTTATGGATTACCATGCACACAAGATAATTGAAGATGGTGTTCTTTGAATGCCTGCACATGGTTATGCATTTAAGGAAATTGTTGCAAAATGGCCAGAATTTAAAGATGAACCTCGTAATGTTAGGCTTTCATTGGCAACTGACGGTGTTAATCCATTTGTAGATCTTTGGTATATCTACTTAGTGTGGCGTATTTTTGTTACCAACAATAAAATTCCTCCTTGGATGTCAATAAAAAGGGAGCACATAATGTTGACAATGATTATTCCAGGTATTTGTTTACATTAATTTTTTGAATTTAAATTTAAATTTTTCATTTTTTTTTCATAACATCTTTTATTTATTTATTTACGTATATATACATACCATGGTAGTAATTTCATGTAATTTCAAACAATTAGGTAAGTACCAAGTTAAAGATATGAATGTGTATATCGAGTCTCTTATCGACGAGCTACTAAAGTTATGGGAGAGAATCACTATGTATGACATCTGTAAACCATTTGGGCAGAAGAGATTTCAATGTCATGGAATACTTTTATGGATAATTCATGATGCCCCATGACTAACACATTTTTGTGGTATGTAACATTCCATATTGCACACTTGAATAGTATATGATTAATTGTGTTGATACTGAGAGGGGGTGAATCAGTATCAAGTACAATTTAAAAACCTTTTTCAACTTATACTTAAACCATTCAATTATATCCAATGAGAAATGAACAATAGTATAAGAGTTACACTAATACACCACAATACACCATGCACAATATATGAGAAAT
>SNQJ01S0056249.1:5608-18946 GCA_010110895.2 Picea sitchensis
GAAGGTCTAAGTCATTGAATGCAAGGAGTGCGTGAAAAGCCTTCAAGACCTTTCAAAGTCTTGGAGAAAATGAGTGCAAGGAGTGCACAGGAGCGACTTAGAAAATTGTGTAAGTCTAAAACCTTTTGAATTTCAAAGGAGCGTGTAAAAGGCGTTTGAGGTTCGAGACACCTTGTGCGGTTAAAGCTCAAGAGGATTAGCGACGAAAATATTCAAGGATAGAGTCTCTATCTTCATTTTAAAGGTTGAAAGGTCAAGATATGTTCGAGAGGAGTTGGGATCCCTCGTGACCGCCAGATCTGGAGAAGTAGTGCAGGGTTTAAACATTTTAAGACTTAAGACTTCGTGAGTTCGAAAGAAATTGTGTGTTGGTCACAAAGGAAACAAAACGCCCGGAGTTCTGAAGTTCAGAGTCGATCTGGGTTGTTGATTAAAGGTGGACACATGTCAGCAGAATAGGCGGGGTCCGGAAGTCAAGATCTCCGGAGGAACATATACACTGTTGAAAATTTTTACCAGTGTCTGGAGTCTTGAATCATAGAGTTAATCCTATCCATCCATAGATGGGGGACACACGACGTCAGATTGTGAAGTCCAAAGATTGAGCACTCTAGAGGAATCAGGGTATAACTTGTTGTGTATCAAGAACTCCCAAAGGTCGTAATTAGTCTTGGTCATTGATCAAAAAAGGGACAAGTGGAGGGAAGATCTTGTCTTCACCAGTTCAACGCTCTGGAAGATAGAGCGTGTTAGGCATCCAGAACTCCCAAAGCATGGAGTCTAGGAGTGGATCATGGTTGTTGGCTGATGGAGAAGCGCGTTTCATAGATCTGTGGTCTATGAGTATTCATTAGTCCAACACTCTGTCATATTTGTGGAGAACTTCTTCGAAAATCCCCAAATCCTGTAGCTGCGAAGTGAACACAAATCATTGATTTGTGGATTAACAGGAGCTGTCTGATCTGATTCGGAATTCGAATCTCGAGAAGTGTATACTTTTGGAGCGGGAAGAACCACCGAAGCCCAAAATCCTGAATTATTTTCTAGTTGTAGATTTCAACGGGCACTGTGAACCATTGATCCGTGTAGTTGTTCCGCACTTCGCCAATTTGGTGTTCAGGAGGAACGCGGTGTAAGTTTTTTTAGACTCCCAAAGAGCGGGAGCTCTGAAGTACTGAATTCTTCGGAGTGTGAAGAATTAACCCACGTTTTTAAGCCTAGGGTCATGTGAGTTTCACCCTTGACCTTTCAAATCCCTCTGTAAGGTAATTTAGGACCGAAAAAGAGGAAATAATCTGGTGGAAGTGAATTTGAAGGTTTCACAAGAGCCTGTGAGATGATTCAGCTCCCGAATTTGATCGATCCTAGATCAGGAGGTCGAGTGGGCCCCAGGAGGAGGTGGGGGTTTGCATCATAGGGTTAGGTTTTTGGATGTCTAGTTTTTTGGCATTCATGCTTCATGTAAAAAGGATTTTAGAGCCTCATTGTACTCATCTTCTTGCTTATAGGCGTAGCCATTGAATATCTTCCCATAGATAAGCTACCACCATTCTAGCAAGCTTGTTTTCAGTCTTCATTTTACAATTTTCAACATATTTCTTATTTAATAGAAGTCAAGTTTTACTGTATCTATGTTATTGTTCATTGTGTCACTATGTTAAGATTATAAATATGTGGTTTCATTTCGTTCTGCTCATAAATCCGGATCATGGGATCTATAAACTCTCTTATGGGAAAGAGGGCTCACAACTCTAGCTAACATAGGTGTGTAGGGAGATCGGGATAGATGGATTCAGAACTAGATTTCGTTACAGGACTTAGGTTTTCATGGAGACTTGACGGTAGAATGGAGACCATATATTCGACTTCTGTCTCATAATATACTATATATACATGATACTGAGGAAAAATTACTATAGTCATGGAACAAACCTATAGGTTCTCAAACAACAAAGTTGGGTTATGATGCTCTTTCTCTTGGGTATTTTACATGTGAAAACAAATGGTGGTGGTCATTGGTTTGGAAATGGAAATCCCCCCTAAAGATGTGTATATTCATGTGGTTTGTGTTGGAAAACCAAATTTTCACCTGGGACAATTGTCAAAAGTGTGGTTGGTAAGGCCTGAATAGGTGTATACTTTGTAAGGTTGAAGAGGAGTCAGTAGACCACATTCTAGTTTCATTCTCTTTTGCAGTGCTAGTTTGGAAAGAGGTTCTTCAATATTTGAATTGTCCTAGAACATGGAAGCAATCATCATTGGAGTAGTGTCTCAAGGCCTGGATCATAAACCCATCTGTCAAAAACTTCAAGGATATCCCTTGCTATGTCATCTGAGGTATTTGGTTGAATAGGAATCAGGTTATATTTTAAGACATGGGATGTTTCCCCTTGTTAGTAGCTCAGAAAGTTTGAGGTTCCTTTAGATAAAAGAATAAGGAGGTTCCTAGAAAGTTTTCCAGGCCTCTTAGAGCTCGCCATGGAGTATCAAGTAGTTGTGCAGCTAGAATTGTTTTATACCTTACTTCCAATCACTTTTTCCATTTAAAATTTGGAGCTAGGCTCGACACCAATAACCGAGCAGAAATGATATCACTTTGGGTGATCTTAAATTTTTCATGGGACAAGAGTATAAGAAATATATAGGTGTTTGGTGATTCTAAACTAGTCATGGATTGGTTCAAAGGGAGAGCACAATTGGTCATTTTTAGGTTTGTTACCTTGGTAGTGCAGAATAAGAGAGTTACATGAAGCATATGACTATGTTACTATACAACATGTTTACTGGGAATTCAATCATTTGTTGTTTTGCAACAAATTTTGAGGCAAGGAGGTTGTCCCAAAAGTGTCGTACCTTATCTTTTGATCACTGATTCGCAGGTTCAGTTTTATGTGAAGGAAAATCTTGCAGTGGCCTTGGTCTTTTTTTGTTTTAAGAGACACTACTTGTATTTATGAAGAGTTTCTTTGATGTGTTGTTATCTCATGTGGTTAACTTGAGGTATCTACTAAAGAATAGATCTAGTTTTTTCTTATTGGTTGAAAGTATCTTAAACCTATCTGGAACAAACAAACAAAAACAAAAACAAACAACCAAAAATGACCCTAGACTTCCCTCAATCTAAAAAAACAAATTAAAAAAAAAAAAATAGTTGAAAACCAATATTAAATAAAATAAAAAAATTGAAAAAATGATATAAAAAAAATTAAGAACATTTAAATGAAACCCACAAAAAAACAAAAAATATAATTTGTTTTTACTTTTTTATTTATTTTTCAAATTATATATATATATATAGTGCAAGCTAAATTTAAGGAGAATCTATGGTGTGATAAAGAATTAGAGAAAAAAAAATTAAGATATTATAAGGAGGTGATTATTTCTAACTTTGAAAATAAAAAAAAATCTCTTTATTTTGACTAGTGTAAAGAAGAGAATCGATATTGCTAAAATAAGAACTAATTCTCATGAGTTGCATAGTGAAACTAGGCATTGGGAAATCCCCAAAACACCATGGCAAGAAATAATCTGCCATCTTTGTGACACCAAGAAAGTTGAAGATGAAAAGCACTTTCTCCTAAAATACACCCACTTTAAATCCCGATTTCAAAATATTTATTACAATATTAACTTTCCTAACTTTCTAAGTCATCAAAACTTTAATAATCTTAAAACATTTTATTTATATTTTATGATTTTATTTGCAACATTATCAATTTTTAAAAGTTTTAGTTGGGATCATACCAATTGTTAAACCATGTTTTCAAACAAGCTATAATTTAAACCATGAAAAAAATCCATATCACCACTTTTTGATATTGGATAGATTTTTGGTAAGGATAGGAGATAAAAATTGCAAATTAACACTAAAACTATAAAAGGATAGAAGAAAAAAATTGTAAATTCATGCTGCAACTAATAAAATGCCTCACTTCTCTGTGCAATTATAAGCAATTATAATTTGTTATACAAAAGTATGCTGCTGTAAACTTATTTGAATGGTTTCCATCATTGGTATAAACATATATTCATCATAACTTCCGTTTGATTTATTTTTTGCCAATTAACGTTAAGACTATATAATGATTCGCTTCCTCGATTCTATCAAGTACACAGAAGATAAAAATGGTAAATCCATGGTACAACTATAAAATGCATCACTGGTCTCTGCAATCATAACTGGTTATAACTGCTGTAAAAAAGTTTGAATGGGTTTCTATGATTGGTATAAGTCACTCCCAGAAACTTTTTTAGAATGTGAGATCAAGCATGTTCGTTTCGCATCATTACAGGAAACTGTTTCCGAAATGTATAGTGACATCTGGCTTTATCTTATCTGTTCCGCATAAATGGCGACCACTGAGTGGCATGGCCCGCTTTTACTCTTCATACTTGCTTATAACGCATTCTTACAAATCATCAGAAAAGCATGGTGATTGCTCTGGTTAATTTAGTCTGCAAATTCCAGTCTTGGAACGCAAGATAACTCCGAGCTCCTCCAATTATAAATGGTATTGGCCAGTGTAATGAATGACAGAAATTGGAAATTTTATTTATTGTCGGCGAATTCCTGCTTTTAAAAAAAATAGAGTAGATAGACCCATGTGTCACTGTTATCTGTCTCGATCTTATAATATCTTATAATAGAATTTATAATATTTATGATCGATATGGGTGTAGATGGATTTGTAAGTGTTGTGTTAATGGAAGGAAATTTGTAAAAAATGGATTTTATGTTTCATTCTCACTTCGATGTACTTGTGCTCCATCAGATGTACTTGTGTTCCACCTGAGGTACTTATGCTCCAATCTTGAGTGTATACACCTAAGATTATAGTGGTATAACTTGGAAATAATGGAGAAAGCACCAGTTATAAGCTTCAGTTGTGAGATCTTCAGTTGTGAGAGTCAGTTGTAGGCGTGTTAAGAGTCAGTTCTTAGTTAAAAGTCTAGTTGTCTTTGGTTTGCATGTAACCGACTCGGTAGAGTCTTTTCCTATATAAAGATGTAATCCATCTTCATTTAATAATAGAGAAGTGAACGTAGCCTCACCCTGTATTTGTTTTGCATATTTTATCTCTATACCAAAAAATGATTGACCCAATGGCCCTATTCTACTTATTTAGAAGGATCCGAACGCGGCTCAGCTTCTATATATTGAACCCAGGCTCCCATTATCAAGCAAATGCCATCGATCCGGAGTTGAAATGAGAGGACTCTTTGGATTCAGTGTTGTAGAATTCGTGAAAAAAAGGAAGCGATCTCAATGGTTCTCGCTGGGGCTAAAGTCTAAGCAGATACAGTTGAGCAATGGCACCTCACTGCACTGCTGGGTTTTACGGAGTAATAATCCACAGAGTGTGGGGAATCAGCGGCCGGCTCTCCTTCTAATTCACGGTTTTGGGGCAGACGGCCTGATGGCATGGGATACCCAAATATGTGCTCTCGGAAAGGACTTCGACCTCCTCATCCCCGACCTCATATTCTTTGGGAATTCCACTACGACGAGCACTGAACGTAGTGAGATTTTTCAAGCGGAGTGTCTCAAGAGCATGCTCCACTGTCTTGGAGTGGAGAGCGTGATCGTGGTCGGGCATAGCTACGGTGGCTTCGTGGCCTTTTGGATGGCGCACAAATACCCTAGCGTTGTCCGTCGCCTGGTTATTGTCAGCTCCGCAATTTGCATGACGCCGTCGACCAACGATTCTCTTCTCCAAGAATTGGGCTCATCCAACATTAAAGACGTCATCCTTCCCAACAATGCCGCAGATTTCAGAAAATCAATGAACGTTACCTTCCACAGGATGCCATGGCTTCCTGATTTTATTTACAATGACTTCATGCAGGTATATATAACAAATTGCTTTGGCTAATTAAAGAAATTTAGTAAGAATGCAATTTAATGTGGAATTTTTTATTTTTGTTTATATTGTTCCCTGAAATGTTATTTGAAAACGAGTGCATGGAAGGCTATGGGAGGAAACAGGGAGCAGAGGGCACAACTCCTGGATGCCATTGTCATCGGTTCAAAGAATTCGCACCCACTGCCTACAGTGAACCAGGTTGCTCTCTTTGCCGTTCATTAGGTTGGATAATGTTTATCAATTTCTGAATATTTTGAAACCATTGATGGAAACTTAAATTCCTGAATTCGGATGAAATCAAGCAGGACGTTTTAATAATTTGGGGGCAGAATGATCGAACCTTCAGACTAGAACAGGCCTATCTTCTTCAAAGGTAACAAGTTTTAAAATATTGATTTTCATGATCCAAATGAAATTAACTAGCACAGTCGCTAACTCGTTGCTGGTGAAGGCTTAGTAAAACTCCTTGTGTATTCAATGAAACCCCTTAATCTTCCAGGCTTGCAGGCCGGAGATTCAGTCATTAACTCTAAATCTGTGCTTGCCTTTACAAATTATTAGGATTTCATACTGGGGCTCGTCACTATGAATATGAAAAGATTGTAATTATGAGGCTACCATAAGTAAAAGTGACACAAATGTAAATCTAACACTGTAAAATGATAAAAAGTTAATAATAGAGTAAGTTATGAACATGAAATCTAGTTCATTGATTTGGAAGGAAGAATATGCTATCTTCAATTGATAACCATACTATTGAAATTTATAGTTAAAAGATCATTAAATGTGTCTATTATCAATACATGTACCTCTTTCGACTTAATTATTATTCTCTCCAATCAGATTCAGTTCAGGTTTCTATTTTTATAGAAGCAGATTCAGTTTAGTTTTCTATTTTATATTTGCAGGCATATTGGAGAGAAATGTAAGGTTGTAGTGATAAAAGAGTGCGGGCATGTTCCTCCGTTGGAGAAACCCATTGAGTTGAAGGAGACGATACTCAACTTTCTGTTGCTGGATAATTAAATGCAGAAATGATGGCCGCCATGAAAATGATGTTCACAAGCCTGGTAGGGCAAGGCAATGAGATTGGAGGAGGCTGAGGGCCATGACAAATAAATCAACTTGTCGCGTATTCAAGCATGTTCTGTGTACCTAAATCCATTATAGTAGTTTCTGATGGGCACCGCAATGGAGTTTGCTGTCCCGTAAAACAGCGGTGTTCATACGTTTTTCTTTCTGTGATCTACAGTTAGGGTGGATACGATGACGTGGACATTCATTGTAATCGAACCAGCTTTGTTGTATCACAACAATAGGGCCATTTGTTTTCCGGTTGAGTGGGATCTAAAATGTATTATTTTCATCTATTAATATTTTTTAAATTATTTTATTTTGATTTTATGATGATTATTATTGTGTATTAACATTAATTTTGGTTTAGAGTTCATAAGTTTTGAATGAGTAAATTAAATATTAATTCATTTTTATGATTAAATAATTGGAAAATATTTTTATTTTTATTTTTGATAATTAATTAGTTATGGAGTGTATTTTCATTAATTAAAAAACTTTAAAAATTAGATTGAAAATTTTCAGTGCAAGGGAATATGATGTTAAACAGCTTGGAAATGAGACATTTGAGTTCTCTTTGATTTTTGTGACTTATTGATTGGGTAAGTGTTGTTACAAAAATTAGATTTAGTGTTTTTGTAGGTTTGAGAGTTCAAGAGAGTTTCGTTTTATATGTAGGCTTGTTTCACTATGAGCATGGTTAAGTCAATGGGTATCCCAAAGAAACTATACCCAATTTATATAAACAAATTTGTATAGTACCACATAAATGTCTTAAGAATATTCAAGTAAGAATTAAGGTAATAACTACTACAATATAAAGAGGGTTGGAAGTTAATTAATTAAGTGGTAAAATTTAAGTATAGCAATAAAAATATAAATTAGCACAATGAAATCATTCTTAAGGAGGAGGAATAAGCTTACCTAAATTCATCTCTAGATGTTCCATAATTTGATGTAAGATAATGAAGGTAAATGCAGATTTTGGAGAAGGAAAAGTATTCCAATAAAATACTTATAACGAATATTCACTTGGCACATTTGCTAGGGAAATGAGTAATCAATGTAAAAACAGTGCAACAATGAATTGTTGCAAGTACAAATGTATAATAAACATGTAACTAACTCAAACTTGCAAAAGAAATTGGTGAATACTCCATTAGGGTTTCACTAAAAATCTCCAAAATGTAAAATAACACTTATGAAGCACTGAGGAGATAAATTTCATCATTAAAAAATGTTAGATATACTTTATAAGCAATCCACAAGTGAAAATGTAGCTAGGGTAGGGTTATGATTCACCTTTTATGGTTAAACCTTAGCTTTAGGGTTTCACCAATCCCAATTTTCTTTGTTGTGATTTAATTTCTAGAATTGATAAATCTCTTAGATCACCTCGCAAAATGTTAGATAAAACCTTTAAAGACAAAAGTGTGCGGCTACATTTCCCTATTAGAAAACAAAACTAAACCTGACAAAAAATAAATATTTTTTGATCATATATATTTTATATTTTATTTTTATATTTATATTTATATGAAACAAAATAAAATAAGTTTAGTTTTTAGGGTTTTTTGTAGTTGGTTCTTGGGAGTTAAGGTTAGTGCCTTGTCTCCACTTAGGGTTTATGGGGTCAAGAAGTATGTCCCTCTAAGAATTGGTTATTCAATGTTTATGGATTAGAATGGTAGACTGGTGCCTAAAGATTAGTAGTCCCTTATCTAATCAAGATAAACTATGAAATCCAATGCCCTACAAGAAGGGTTTCCTCAAAGGAATAACCTTCACCAATAACATCAACAAAAGGTTGGAAAGAATTGCCAAGGAGTATAAAACTAATCAAGTCAAGAGATAAGCTCTTACCAAAATTGTTTTAAGGAGAGATAGAAACCCTAGAAGTGCTCCTTCCAAGTAGTTGAGTGACTCTTCAATGAATTCATCTTGCTAGATTTAGTAGAAACTTGTATATTCACAATAATATTTGAAGCACCAAGAATGAACAAGCTCCAAGAATAGACACCAAAACACCAAGTAAAAGATCTTATATTAATGACTTGAAATGATCTCCAACAATTCACAATGATTTGAATGAGAGGAGTGCATTTATTTATAGATAAGGATCACAACTCATTATTTATTTCTTAAATCTAGGTTAAGGAAATAAAATAAAAGTGACTTGTCATCTACATAACTTGGAGACTAAGTCAAAATACAATGAATAAATGCTTTACATGCTAGAAACCCTCATGAAACAGGTGACATCATCCTTCTAAGTGGGACGATTTTCCCTTAGGGTGTAACTTTCTATCCAAAAATGACTTGGGAGGCTTGAAAATGTGGCAAGGCATGATCCTTGGCCACCCTATCTCCAACATTCACCTTCAAAGTAGGGAATGACTTCTTCAACATTCCAAATAAGGCCTTTAAATGTGGACAACTACTCTCTTTGGTTTATCTAGTCCTCAAAAAGTGGTCAAAGGCCATCCACATTATCATGAGTGAGTTCCATGTCATATATTGAAGGTATAAAGTAACTTAAGTGACCTCCACATCATCAAGTAGACTCAAATAAAACCCCAACATCCTCATTAAATGCGCCAAGTGAGGGTTAGATAGCTTTAGTGAGTAAAAACATATCCAAAATGTGCCAAAGGAGAGGATCTCTCTAGAATCCTCCACATGGCATGTGTAGAGGGTGTCCACATGGATGGAAATAACCCATCTGTGCCTCGGAGTGTGTGACCAATGCCTCAAAAAATGTGAAGTGCCTTGACAACTGTGAGGCTACCTTGGGAAACATGAAACACAAAACGCATGGGTAGAATCATCTCTAAGGGCCCATGACCAAAATTTGGTACATACAATAAGAGAGAGAGTGTATGTGGGTAAAAAAAAGTGTGTTAAACCATGAGTATGACAACCCTTACAAAGTGTAATCACCTTTTACATAACAAATGGAATAAGTTAATAATTAGCACCCCTGTAAATCATGTATCCTAGTAGATCCACCTCAGAATTCTCGCATACCTACCTAGGACATAAATTCCCAACATGGAGGGAGTTACCACGACTAAGGGATAGTGTTGTTGGCCCTTAACCAAGTTTTGGA
Source organism: Picea sitchensis (assembly GCA_010110895.2). Taxonomy (NCBI): domain Eukaryota; kingdom Viridiplantae; phylum Streptophyta; class Pinopsida; order Pinales; family Pinaceae; genus Picea; species Picea sitchensis. The sequence continues at coordinate 15,656 of SNQJ01S0056249.1, forward strand.
GAACCTTGGTCATGTTTGACCAATTTTGGGACTTCGACAAGCTAGTCAAAGATGGAGCACCCACGCAAAGCGGAGATCACGGGATATCGCCCCGTTTTACAGGATTTTTGGGTGTTAGGCTTTATGTAACGGGTATGGGATGTCGGCCCATGGGTTTTACCCATGTTTAGGCCCATGTTGTAATGTATAAATAAGTAGCTAGGAGATGTAAGAAAGATACCTAGTAGTTGGATCTATGTGATCGAATTGGCTTAGTGCATACTGTGATGAGAACTTGCAGAGCTAAGTGCAAGTGATTGTAAGAAGGCTTTGTGCTGTGCCGAGCTCGAGGAAGGAAGATCTGATGAGGTGCGCACATATCTCCTGTCCTATGCGGAGTTGATTTTGTGGCTCTGTGCATGTAAGAAGATTGGAAGAATACAATAAATAAGAAGAAGAGTTGATGGACGTAGCCCCACACTTGGGTGAACCACGTATTTCCTGTGTTGTGGTTGCTTTGTGCAATGTGGCTGATATGTTATTGATGTGATTTATGCTTAGTGTTGTTGTCTCTATGTATGTTAGATTCATATGATGTAGTGGCTTAATGCTTAATAATGTGAATGAATGCTATATCTACTTGATGCTATGTGTTGAACGGTTGGATGCGATTAAGTCTTGATGAATACTGCATTATTCTGTAATTAGGGTTTTAACCTACGATGTGAATAAGGAGAAAGGCTAATGAATGTTAATTGATAAGTTCTCTATTAATCATTGTGATCACAGATCTGTGTCCCAGCTAGGCTATGTACACTTGAGTCCTACAACCCCCCCTGCCTCTACCTCGGGTGAGACTTCATCTGCTCCGCAAGTGTTTTCGAAAGGGTCGGTCTTTAGGGTTTTGTTGGTGCGTTGTTGAAACGTTGAACCCTGGGTCTGCCCCTGTGCCAAAAAATGGTTCTATTGCCGAGACTGAAACTATGATTGTTGGGAACTAAAGAAAGGAGAAATCTCTGTGCATAGATCTATTGCTATGGTGCACAATATTTTACTTGACTGCGAAGCTCTATGCTAAGAAGGGAATCAGATCTAAATAAAAGAGGTAAGATCTTAAAGCTTTGTGCTTTGATGAAGGTAAGATAAGTGGAAATTTTTGTTTCAAAGAAATGGATCTAGGTATGCTTGTTAGATTTTGTCCTAGTTTGAAAACTAGGGCATAACTAGAAGAAAGAAGATTTGATAGGAATAGATCTGATAGAAATAGTGAAAGATATGGTATTCCTATGCATAGAAAGAACTTTTGGACTAACGAGTGGATGCAGGATCCTAGAAATAATTTTTTGCAGGTTCATCACTGTGATCCCAGTGCGCAGTACAGGAAAGGGTGGGGATCGTTTAAGAGAAAGACAGGATTGACTCTTTGTTATAGTTGCATATGATTAGGATATATTATTAAAGAATGCCTTGGTAGAGGCCATATTTGTCTTTGTTGTAAACCCATTGGCCATGAAGTTTTGGACTTCCCTAAAATGATTGCTAAATTTGAAAAGATGAATATGAGGCAAGAAAACCACGAGGAAGGTCAAGAGCCTAAGAATATGCTAGAACACCAGGAAGAATCAAAGACTATATTATTGCAGACGAAATAAACATTGAATGATCACATAGACATTATCTTATCAGAGATCTTAAAAGAGGAGTGCATAGAAACAAGAATAGGAGATTTCGACATAGACTGTGTTCTAGATAAGGAAACACAAATGAACATTATGACATAAAGTACTTGGGAAATTTTGGGGAAGCCTGCTATGGTTCCTTCATTAGGAGGAATAGGATTGTTTAAAGGAAAGATGATAAGCCTATGTGGAAGACTTACCCATGTACCTATGGTTTCTCATGGAGCATCGACTGAAGAAGAATTTGAGGTCATTAAGTTTGTTGAGAAAAACTCCCCCTTTGCACTTTTGCTAGGAAGGACCTAGATTGAGAAAGATTAGATCTGAAGGAAAAAAGAAGAGGAAGCTCTAGAACCTAAAAAGCAAGAATTAAGGCATTTCATGGCTAGGAGAATAACACGCTTAATAGAAGAACAAGAGGACAATTCGAAGCAACTGAGGGAAAGAGACATGGTTTTCGAAGTTGAAAGAATGCAAGAAGGCTTAAAGAATTTATCCATAAAGGAGAGAAGAGCACCTACTCCAGAAACAGAAGAAGTATTACCCTCAAACCCTGTAAAAGACCCTCAACAGTGAGAAGTTAATATGCTAAGAACATATAAGAATAAAAATGGAAAGAGGAACCCAATGACTCAGATCACAGGGAAGAAGGCCAGAAAGCTCAACAAGAAGAAAGAAAAGTTAGATATATTGCAGGAATTTCCAGAAAGGACTTCGCAGAAAGAAGGCTTGCAGAAATGGAACCTTGCCAGAATAGAAAAACAACGCAAACTAACACTTCACCATGACGAAGCGACATGACCATTGGAGGTGCCATGACTATTAGAATGATGCTCCAGAACGGCTAGAAATGCATTTATTTCCAGAAAGATCACCATTTGACCATTGAGACCATGCCATAACAGATGGAATTGTATTGATTGAGGTATTCCTACCCATTCGAGGAGTCTGTTACAACATTGTCTATTTAACCCATCAGATATCTCACTAGGGACACTTTTGCAAATTGTGATTATCCGAGCCCACAAAGAACTAATTTCTATCGTCCAGTGCTTACTGATACCTCACCACCCATGTTTATTACCATGAGTATTTGTCCGCCTACCCAAGATATCTGATCTCGAGCGTATATGTTTGGAAAACGTAGTGCAGTAGAGAAGTACGTGGAAGAAATCCTCATAGACGTTATGGCTGAAGAGGTCATTGTTATAACCCTAAATTGCACTATTCATGCTCACCTGGCATCAAGCCAACTTATTGCCCTTCATTGCCAAAGCCATGCTGAACAGACTTTTCAAAAACCTCTTAAAACAAGTAGCCTGCGCCCTAACCTACCACTGGGCACAGTTGAATGCTAGCATGCCTTATGCTGCACGCGTTGGAACGCGGGCTGGCCCACTACAGCAAGCGTTTACCTAACAAAGCGTTTACCTAGAAGCTTTTGGTCAGTTAACTGGAACTCCCCGCCATGCATGGCTGAGAGTTCGTCTAAAACCCTAGCTCCTTCTAGCCTATAAAAGGAGGGGTAGGGGTACTATTCAAAGGAGGAAAATCATAGCAAAGAAACTCTGCCCAATTGCCGAATCCGTTTTGTCCCAACCCTTTAGCCTTTCCTCAAGCTTTAGGAGAATTC
>SNQJ01S0056249.1:18996-37629 GCA_010110895.2 Picea sitchensis
GAATCCTCCACATGGCATGTGTAGAGGGTGTCCACATGGATGGAAATAACCCATCTGTGCCTCGGAGTGTGTGACCAATGCCTCAAAAAATGTGAAGTGCCTTGACAACTGTGAGGCTACCTTGGGAAACATGAAACACAAAAATCATGTGTAGAATCATCTCCAAGGGCCCATGACCAAAATTTGGTACATACAATAAGAGAGAGAGTGTATGTGGGTAAAAAAAAGTGTGTTAAACCATGAGTATGACAACCCTTACAAAGTGTAATCACCTTTTACATAACAAATGGAATAAGTTAATAGTTAGCACCCTTGTAAATCATGTATCCTAGTAGATCCACCTTAGAATTCTTGCATACCTACCTAGGACATAAATTCCCAACATGGAGGGAGTTACCACGATTAAGGGATAGTGTTGTTGGCCCTTAACCAAGTTTTGGAGAACCTTGGTCATGTTTGACCAATTTTGGGACTTCGACAAGCTGGTCGAAGACGGAGCACCCACGCAAAGCGGAGATCACGGGATATCGCCCCTTTTTATGGGATTTTTGGGTGTTAGGGTTTATGTAATGGGTATGGGATGTCGGCCCAAGGATTTTACCCATGTTTAGGCCCATTTTGTAATGTATAAATAAGTAGCTAGGAGATGTAAGAAAGAGACCTAGTAGTGGGATCTATGTGATTGAATTAGCTTAGTGCATACTGTGATGAGAACTTGCAGAGCTAAGTGCTAGTGATTGTAAGAAGGCTTTGTGCTGTGTCGAGCTCGAGGAAGGAAGATCTGGCGAGGTGCACACATATCTCCTGTCCTATGCAGAGTTGGTTTTGTGGCTCTGTGCATGTAAGAAGATTGGAAGAATGCAATAAATAAGAAGAAGAGTTGGTGGACGTAGCCCCACACTTGGGTGAGCCACGTATTTCCTGTGTTGTGGTTGCTTTGTGCAGTGTGGCTGATATGTTATTGATGTGATTTATGCTTAGTGTTGTAGTCTCTATGTATGTTAGATTCATATGATGTAGTAGCTTAGTGATTAATAATGTGAAAGAATGTTAGATCTACTTGATGCTATGTGCTGAACGGTTGGATGCGATTAAGTCTTGATGAATACTGCATTATTCTGTAATTAGGGTTTTAACCTGCGATGTGAATAAGAAGAAAGGATAATGAATGTTAATTGATAAGTTCTCTATTAAGCATTGTGATCACAGATCTGTGTCCCAGCTAGGTTATGGACACTTGAGTCCTACAACCCCCCCTGCCTCTACCTCGGTTGAGACTTCATCTGCTCCGCAGGTGTTGTTGAAAGGGTCGGTCGTTAGGGTTTTGTTGGTGTGTTGTTGAAGCGTTGAACCCTGGGTCTACCCCTGTGCCAAAAAATGATTTTATTGCCGGGACTGAAACTATGATTGCTGGGAACTAAAGAAAAGAGAAAGCTCTGTGCATAGACCTATTGTTGTGGTGCACAATATTCTACTTGACTGCGAAGCTTTGTGCTAAGAAGGGAATCAGATCTAAATAAAAGAGGTAAGATCTTAAAGCTTTGTGCTTTGATAAAGGTAAGATAAGTGGAAATTTTTGTTTCGAAGGAATGGATCTAGGTATGCTTGTTAGATTTTGTCCTAGTTTGAAAACTAGGGCATAGCTAGAAGAAAGAAGATTTGATAGGAATAGATCTGATAGAAATAGTGAAATATATGGTATTCCTATGCATAGAAAGAACTTTTGGACTAATGAGTGGATGCGGGATCCTAGAAATAACTTTTTGCAGGTTCATCACTGTGATCCTAGTGCGTAGTATAGGAAAGGGTGGGGATCGTTTAAGAGAAAGAGAGGATTGACTCTTTGTTATAGTTGCATATGATTAGGATATATTGTTAAGGAATGCCCTGGTAGAGGCCCTATTTGTCTTTGTTGTAAATCCATTGGCCATGAAGTTTTGGACTTCCCTAAAATGATTGCTAAATTTGAAAAGATGAATATGAGGCAAGAAAACCACAAGGAAGGTCAAGAGCCTAAGAATATGCTAGAACACCAGGAAGAATCAAAGACTATATTATTGTAGATGAAAGAAACACTAAATGATCACATAGACATTATCTTATCAGAGATCTTAAAAGAGAAGGAGTGCATAGAAACAAGAATAGGAGATTTCGACATAGATTGTGTTCTAGATAAGGAAACACAAGTGAACATTATGACATAAAGTACTTGGGAAATTTTGGGAAATCCTGCTATGGTTCCTTCATTGGGAGGAATAGGATTGTTTAAAGGAAAGATGATAATCCTATGTGGAAGACTTACCCATGTACCTATGGTTGCTCATGGAGAATCGACTGAAGAAGAATTTGAGGTCATTAAGTTTGTTGAGAACAATACCCCCTTTACACTTTTTCTAGGAAGGACCTGGATTGAGAAAGATTAGATCCGAAGGAAAAAAGAAGAGGAAGCTCTAGAACATAAAAAGCAAGAATTATGGGATTTCATGGCTAGGAGAATAACACGCTTAATAGAAGAACAATAGGACAAGTCGAAGAAACTGAAGGAAAGAGACATGGTTTTCAAAGTTGAAAGAATGCAAGAAGGCTTAAAGAGCTTATCCATGAAGGAGAGAAGAGCACCTACTCCAGAAATAGAAGAAGTATTACCTTCAAACCCTGTAAAAGACCCTCAACAGTGAGAAGTTACTATGCTAAGAAAATATAAGAATAAAAATGGAAAGAGGAAACCAATGACTCAGATCGCAGGGAAGAAGGCCAGAAAGCTCAGCAAGAAGAAAGCAAAGTTAGAAAAATTGCAGGAAGTTCTAGAAAGGACTTCGCAGAAAGAAGGCTTGCATAAATGGAACCTTGCCGGAATAACAAAACAACACAAACTGACACTTCACCATGATGAAGCGATATGACCATTGGAGGTGCCCCGACTGTTAGAATGATGCTTCAGAATGGCTAGAAATGCATTTATTGCCAGAAAGATCGCCATTGGACCGTTGAGACCATGCCATAACAGATGGAATCATATTGATTGAGGTATTCTTGCCCATTTGAGGAGTCTGTTACAACATTGTCTATTTAACCCGTCGGATATCTCACTAGGGACACTTTTGCAAATTGTGATTATCCGAGCCCACAAAGAACTAATTTCGATCATGCAGTGCTTACTGATACCTCACCACCCATGTTTCTTACCATGAGTATTTGTCCGCCTACCCGAGATATCTGATCTCGAGCGTATATGTCTGGAAAACGTAGTGCAGTAGAGAAGTACGTGGAAGAAATCCTCATAGACCTTATGGCTGAAGAGGTCATGTCCGCAGGTGCACAAGATTAATCGACAAGAGGATTTCAAGCCTCCCCATAAAATACATGTCGATTTGGGCCCTCCTGAACCGTGACAAAGAAAATAATCAAGCATCGTGACGACTTGGCGAACGCAAAGCTCATCCCGTCAGTCCTGCCCGACTATATCCCACCTCTTGTTGGCGTAGTTAGTCGTGACAGCGTCCCGAGAGACTTCGACTATACATTGATCACTGCGTACCTCCTTAAGGGAATACGTGTAGTTGGATCGCAGTTGGGATAGATTCTAATGCTCAAGATCAGTGATTTCAACTAATTAGGAGATCACAAGAATTATGGAATGCTCACACCACATAAGTACTTGACAAATACAACGGGGAAGAAGCCAAAGATAGTCCCCCATCCATGGACCATGGACATTACGAGATCAACAATCCTTAACTTGATGAAGATACCACACTTCGACAAACATCAGGAGGTTAACGCATGCGTTAAACTCCTCCTGTCATGCTACCATGGTGGTTACTTGTGGTTGGATAGGTGCATCACTATAGATCTAGTGTTGATCCATCGGATCACCAGATTGAGCATGCAAAGACCATACCCTTAGGATTTTTACCCATGGAAGGCTGCAAATCGTGCCCTGGCACAACGAATAAAGGACACTTGCGAAGATTTAGAGAAGGGGAAGTGGGGCTACAAGGTAGCCTCCATACAAAATGGCATAGTGCACTTAGCTTTCCAGTTGATTGCTGGTAAGATCATTAGGAAGAACAGACCAACGCAAGTCACAAGGTTTGTTGTCAACCTCGCAGGAAAATGGGTTGAAGGAATGCAGATGAACTGGATGAGCTACCTCGTCAGCCAGTTGGAGAAATATTGTTGCGACGCGTAAGATCAAGGCTACAAGTTTCACTTCAGCTGGCTGTTGATTCTTGTTGCCTTTGTCACTTGGAAGATGCTGGAAGGAGAAACCTTCCCTGAAGTCGAGCCATCTGAACCACTAGTCGCGAGGTTCACTACACTATGGTATTCAAATGACATGGAAAAAAAATGGCAGTCAAATGCAATGTTCCACACATATTATTTTCAGCTGAAGAGGGCCATTGAATCCTTCCCTCACATGACGCTGAATACACTACATAGATTCATTCCACTTTCGAAGTTACGCACAGACCTACACTTCATTTACATCACTGCGTGTGGGGACAAACAAAAGGAAGAGCTCCAGTCCTATTACAAGATCACCGAGGAAGATATGGAGGAAATAACCAAGGAATGGCCTGCGTAATTCCTTGTACCAGTCGAACAAACCGAAATATCCGACCCCGACCTCATCGGAAGTCCTGTAGTCACTTGAGAAGAGTATGATGGACCCAACAGTGGCAGGAAGAAGAAGAAGGAGGAAGTGAAGGAAATGAGCAATGCATCAAAGGAAACTACACCAGATTCACCTGGAGGAGGAGGAGATGACGAAGTAGACCAAGAAGAGGACCAAGAGGAAGACGACAAACAGGAACGGGACAAAGTGACACCACCTAAATATCCCCTCACAGAGACTGAAACATCTAAGAAAATAAAGGTTTCCCTAAAGAAACCTTCAACATGGAAGAAGTCACGAGCCAGTAAGCCCCAGCTACAGACTGTGCTTAAAGTGAATGACAATGATCTCATCATCGTGGTTGTAGCAGACACTTTGAAGGATATTATGCAACACAATGAATAAAAGAAAGAGATAATGTACGATAGGATTGAGGTGGAGCTGAAAGGGGTACATCAAGCCCTCTACTCGAGCCGCACAGTATCTACTGTTCCATCATCATCATAAGGTATAGAAGTGGGATATGAGCCTACCCAACTACCCAAATTAGTATATGCGACAGAGGCTCACCTTCATCATGTCCAGGAAGAAAAAGAGTAGGCCACAGAGGCCTTGAAACAAGCAAAGGAGGAAGCCCTAGAGCAATGTCAGATTGCACAGCAAGAGAAAGATAAACTCTAGGTGAATTTTGCAGAGGATAGAGCACAGATCCAGAAGGAAAAAGAACAATTGTTCGCAAAGAAGATGGGAATTAAGGAGGCAGTCACCAGAGCACTTCGCTCTATGCAGGGCCTAGCACAGATGGAAGAAGAGACAATGGAGAGCCAAGTGGGGGAGATCGTTGAATCCATTTAGCAACTTCAAGAAAGAGTATCAGAACTAGAATTGCAAGTAGTGCCAAGCCCTACACATGAAGTACGAGACCAAAGGGAAGAAACTACCAGGAGTGCAGTCGAAAGAATCAAGGCATTGACATTAGAATGCAAGCAACTCAATAATTGAAGTGCGCAGACCTACGAGTGCCTTGCAGAGGACCAAGAACTAAGAACATTAGAAGCCCAACTCTAGGAGGTGAAGCAACAATCATCGACAGTGCAAGCACAACTAAAACTACTGTCAGCAGTCGAGAAGATGAAAAGGTCACAAGAAGTGTGCACAGTTCAGCAACAGGTCATTGCCATCCAGAGTAGAGTCATGGAAGTGACCCATAGAATCTAACTGGTGCAGTATGAATCCTGCACAATTTTTGAAGAGATCGAAGGATGAGGTGCACAGCTGGAACAAGTGGTCACCACGATGGAACAACGGTTGGAAGGACCGGTCACCGAGAAAGTCATTCAGGAGTTCGTTGAGCAGGAGGCTCTGGCGAAGCAGTAGGTCGAGGCAGCTCAAGACAAGTTTGAGGCCTTCGAAGCAGAATTGCCCAGATCAGAGTGACTTGAGAGGAGTCACAGGTGAGTGTTGGGGGCCTGTTGGCCCTTGACCAAGTTTTGGATAACCTTGGGCATGTTTGACCAATTTTGGGACTTCGACAGGCTGGTCGAAGACGAAGCACCCATGCAAAGTGGAGATCACGAGATCTCGCCCCCTTTTGTAAGATTTTTGGGTGTTAGGGTTTATGTAACTAGTATGGGATGCCGACACATGAGTTTTACCCATGTTTAGGCCCCTGTTGTAATGTATAAATAAGTAGTTAGGCGATGTAATAAAGAGACCTAGTAGTTGGATCTATGTGATCGAATTGCCTTAGTGCATACTATGCTAAGAACTTGCAGAGCTAAGTGCAAGTGATTGTAAGAAGGTTCTGTGTTTTTTCAAGATCGAGGAAGGAGGATCTGGTGAGGTGCGCACAGATCTCTTGTCCTATGCAGAGTTTGTTTTGTGGCTCTGTACATGTAAGAATATTGGAAGAAGACAATAAAGAAGAAGAAGAGTTGGTGGACATAGTCCCACACTTAGGTGAACCACGTATATCCTGTGTTGTGGTTTCTTTGTGCAATGTGGATGATATGTTGTTGATGTGATTTATGCTTAGTGTTGTAGTATCTATGTATGTTATATGAATATGATGTAGTATATTAGTGCTTAATAATGTGAATGAATGCTAGATCTGCTTGATGTTATGTGTTGAATGGATGGATGTGATTAAGTCTTGATGAATACTGCATTGTTTTGTAATTATGGTTTTAACCTGTGATGTGAATAAGGAGAAAGGATAATGAATGTTAATTGCTAAGTGCTTTGTTAAGCATTGTGATCACATATATGTGTCCCAACAAGGTTGTGGATACTTGAGTCCTACACCCACCCTGCCTCTACCTTGGGTAAGACTTCATCTGCTCTGCAGGTGTTGTCGAAAGGGCCAGTAGTTAGGGTTTTATTGGTGCGTTGTTGAAGCGTTGAGCCTTGGATCTACCCCTGTGCCAACAAGTGTTGGCACCAATTTTTTTTGATAAATATCATACACACATAAATGAATTTGTGCACACCTATTCTAGTTTTGTGCACGCTCAAGAAGTTGTGTGAGGGTTGACATGAGGCATACATGCCAGGTCAAGTTTTGTTATTGCACGCCAGTTCGAGTTTTGCCAATGCATGGCAGTTTGATTTTTGTGATGCATGCAAAAAATAAAGAAGACACGACATGCATGTCCGAATCAAGAAAATAATCTTTAGGAAATCTCCATGAATGATTACTCTCGGAAGCACAAGGGAACATGGAGAACAAAGAAGATGAGTTGGCAAGGTAGTTGATATTTCCACAATTCTGAATAGGCTATGTCGAATGCATGCAGGTGAAAAAGGAGTGTGGTACTGGAATTCAGATGAGGGAGTGGCACATAAATGAAAGTGACAGAGCGCCAGAGCCGAGAAGAAGATAAAAGAGAGAAATGGAAATAGAAAGAGAGTTAGTCAGTTGGTTGTTGTTTTATGGTTGTAGGTATTGTTTTCCTTTAGCTCACTCTGAGCCTATGTTTGTAATGTCTCTGGTTGTAAGTCTGAGTCTTTCACATTTGAATATTTTGAAGGAAAGTGCATGGCACTTTGTAATGTAACACTGAGAAAATATATAAGAGAGAAAGGCTTTGTTGCTGTCAATTTATGAGTTTCTTACTGTATATTTTTGTTGGTTAAATTAAGATGAGCCAAATAATAATGGTGGGGTCCTGTTGGCACCTAAAGTTTTGGGTAAATATCATGCACGTGCACAAATGAAGTTGTGCATTCCTATTCTAGTTTTGATCCTGCTTAAGAAGTTGTGTGAGGAGTGATAGGAGGCACATGTGCCAAATTATTTTTTGTTATTGCACACCAATTTGAGTTATTCCAATGCACGTTGGTCTGATTTTTGTGATGCGCACCAAAAATAAAGAAGATATTGCATTCACGTCAAACTCAAGAAAATAAAATTTTGGAAATCTCCTCGATTGACTAGTATAAGAAGCATAAGGGAACATGGAGCAGGGAAAATATGAGCTAGAAAGGTAGCTAATATTTCCACGATTCCAAATAGGCTACATGGAATGCATAAATGTGACAAAAGAGTGTAAGACATACAATCAAAGGAGCGAGTGGGAAATAAATAAAAGTGACAGAGCATTAGAACCAAGAAGCAGATAAAAGGGAGCAACAACAACAGAAAGAGAGTTAGTCAATTGGTTCCTATTTGATGGTTGTGGGTATTGTTGTCCTTCAACTCACTTTGATCCTATGTTTGTATTGTCTCTAGTTGTAAGTCTAAGTATGTCACATTTGCATAGTTTGAAGGTGATCCAGATTTATGAGCGGAACAAAATGAAAATATAGATTTATAATATTAAAAAAAATATACAGTGAATAATAATAGAGATACAATAAAACTTGACTTCTATTAAATAAGAAATATGTTGAAACTATAAAATGTAGACTAAAAAACAAGCTTGCTAGAATGGTGGTAGCTCATCTCTGAGAAAAGATGTGACAGCTACGCTCATTCGTAAGAAGATGAGTACAATGAGGCTCCCAAGGCCTTTTTACAATAAACATGAATGTCAAAACCGTAGACATCCAAAAACCTAACCGCAGGAGATGAAGCACCAAAATTCATGTGGGCCCCGTTGGGCTTAGTTAGTACATCAACTTCCCGGGGTCGTAACATTTGCATACGATCTCCATTTTGAGTGCACAATAGCTCGTTGAAAAGGTATTGAAAAGGAGATTCATTTAGGGGTATCAACCAAAGCCTTCGACTATCATTAAGGTGCTCAATCGTGAAAAACGTCATTTAGGCCCTCAAAATGGCCCGAGAAATTTAGGACCCAAAAAGATGCTAAAAATAGTAAGTTGCCAAAAAAATAATTTTGAGCCAGATGGAATAGGTGGGTGGCCACCAAGATCCTCCTGGATCAGAAGGAAATTGCATGGCACTGTGTTTTGTAACACTAGGAAAATGTATAAGAGATAAAGGCTATGTTGTTGTCAATTTATGATTTTCTTAATGTATATTTGTGTTGGTTGAATGAACATAATAAAGATGTAATTATTCTTTTCCTATGATGTTTTAATCATGTGTCAATTGAATGTGTGTGTTGTTTTTGTATATTTTTAGTTGTTAAGTACTCTTCAATGGATTGCGTTGGACACACTGACCACACTGAGAGGGGGGTGGTGAATCAATGTGAGGCTCTTTTTACACTTCTTTTAAAACTTTAGTTAGCAATCACCATTTACTCATTAGTTCCATTCACACTTAGTTGCTTTCATGTAAACATATCTCAACAATAAATAACTTTGAACCATCACAATAATGAACACAAAGAGCACCATATATATGTTTAATATTTTTGTATTATATGTTACAGGAGACTACAATCTTAGGTTTTATCAGCACCAACAAAAAAGAGCACCGACTCAAAGAGAGAACAAAATATCAATTGCAATACCCAGCCTTCATATCTCAACACCAACCAAGATGTGAGGAATCCAACCCTCAAGTACAATACCTAGCTTATAGATAGAAAACAATCTGCCAAACTATACCAACAGTCTATACCAAGACAAGTGCATCAACTATGCACAACACAACTTGTCACAACAACCTGTCACCTCAACCTATATCATCAATCTCATCATCCAAATATGATCTACTCACAAAGATCAATCATCAAGTGAACTCTCAACCATATTCACAATATCACCAAGTTAACCAACAAGATACCTATAGTAATACATCATACTCTTCATAAAAAAAATACCATAAACCCTTATACAAGATCATGTGCCAAAACCATACCTTTAATCTTGTAGAAATAATCAAGACTTATACCATATGATGCAACAATTGGAGCAATTCCAATATGAAAATATGATGTGGTTACTGAACTTCCAACTTTCTGTAGATGCCAAATTGTTGCCGCGGTTTTGTTGCGTGATTCTGATATCGCGATTTTGCTGCATGATTCTGCTATCACGGTTCTGCTGCCACGATTTTGTTGTTGTGGTTTTGTTGCCTCGATTCTGCTGTCACGGTTTTATTTTCACGATTCTCCTGTCGCAGTTATTTTGTCACAATTTTGTTGCCACATTTCTTCTACTGCGATTCTTCTTCCATGGTTTCGCTGTCGCAATTCTTCTGCCGTGATTTTTCTTCCATGAATTTTCTCTTATCAATAATACCTACCCAAATAATCTTTCACAAATGGATATTCAATATGATCAAATATCATACTCATAAGAGACCCTTTCTCTCTTATTTATACTTCTCCAAGTATCTTCCTCTAGGGGTTATATTCTAACCAACTTACCCAACTTCCTTCTTTTGGGGCTAACCCACTTCTAACCACTTTTTCCACTTACAACCACTTTATCAATAAATAATAAACTCTCCACTTCTAGTTGAAACTAATTTAATTCCGATTGTTTTCTTGTTGTAACCACTTAACCCATGACTAAACACTTTGACTGGTCAACTTCTTCTATGAGATTCTAGAATAATTTGACTTCTTTGACCTTCTTGACTTCTTTGATCTTCTATAAGCTTCTAGATAATTCATGAGGGTTCTCCACTTCACATGGCCATAACTCTCTAACCGTGAGGATTTATGTGATGTTCCACCTATCACCGAAAAAGGCATGACATATACTATCCATCTACAATAATTTCTCGTACAAATTCATTGATCTTCATTACATTATTCCTCAATCAAACTTGGGTTCCCTAACCACACTGTTGGGATAGTCAACCACCTAACCATTTGGACTTCACAAAGCATCTTCCCGTGAGGGATTTCACCATAAGGGGACCACTTTGAGAACATTATCCAAGAGCGTCTTCTCGTGAGGGATTTCACCATAAGGGGACCAGTTTGGAGTTTATCCATTTGGTTCTTCCTATCAACCATTACATGAGATCAATAATACAACTCCCTTTAATATCAACACATCATTATAACACCACTTGACATCAACCCTTTGACAACAATTACATCAATGACCATATAACCAATAATCAATATATCAATGATACAAACACATCAATATGAAAAAACTTGACATCGACCCTTTGACATCAATCCTTAGACATCAATGAAAAAATAGTACAATAATCTCCCCCTTTTGCATTGATGGAAACACCAACATTGATGTCAACACCAATCATTGATGGCAACACTTGGACATGGAAATGCTCATGCTCCCTTTGTGATCATTTCTCCTCATCAATTTTCATTTTGCCACATCAATGTGACTATATATCCCCCTTTGAAATCAATGGAAAATGGAAATTCTTTCCTTGGTGTTGCTCCCCCTACCTAAACTCTCCTTGGGGTTTCTCCCCCTGTCTGGATTCCTTTGAGATTCCTATGAATAATTTCTCCCCATTTGGACAAGGGATATCACTTTGATGCAATGTTGATGGCATGGCTACAAATCATCTCTCCTCCAAGAATCATGATACTGCAACCAATCATGGGAAGAAGAATAACTCCTCCTATGTTCTCTGCAAGATGAAAAATATTCTACCACTCCAATCTGCTTCTGTTACAAATTGTATTGTTCAACCAGAACATAGATCAACTGCTCAATATGATATGCTCTTCCTATGATGATCCTTGGACCTATCCATGCATAAAACTTGTGCCATACCATACATCATGAAGCAAAACATATTTCAACAATGAATAGAGAATCATGAAGAAAACATCAACCATGTGCATCCTGTATCATACTGTGTGCCAACCATGAACAATACCCATGTACATAAATACCATAAGATATCATCAATGGAGTGTATCAACAATATGCCAAGAACATGTGCCAATTGTGTACCAACCATATGCCTCTAGCAACATTCCAACCATGTTCCTCAAACAAGTGTCATATCACTCATGATATGCCTCTACCATGAACTAAGTGCCACAACCATGTATCTCAACCATCAATATATCAACCAAGCATATCAACTATATCAAACCATACATCATGTACCAAAGCAAGTGCATCCACTTTGGATCAAGTTATGACTCAACAATAATGTACAACACAACCACCTCATCAACTCATCAACTACATGTCCCAATATGTAGCTCAACCACTTGTTAAATGCCTGCACAAAGACATCCAACAAATATGCCTCTAACAATACATCATAAGATATATCAATGTAGCTCACATATGTGACACCCATGTGCTATGACAGATATTCCTCAAAAACCATTCACTACAATAAGTACTAAGCATCCAATGCTACCTTTAAACATGTACTAAGAGTGTCCCTCAATAGATCAATGATATATCTCTAGCTATCCTTACATCATCATGATATATCTCATAGACAAGGTGCCATAACATCACTGAGAACATAACCAACAATATACCTTATTATTAATGCAACACTCCACACATTAAATTTTGTACCATGCATCCAATATAGATAATATTCAACACTCAACCATATGTCATCACCATACATACATAAAATACACATGCAAGAATATAATCATGAAAACCTGCAACAAACCATGTCAAGCCCTGGAAAACAGAGTTATACCATCAAACCATTTTGCAACTCATATGTACACTCCTCTTCTTGAGGATTTTTCCACAGGTACACAACCTGTTCCATGGAGTGATCATGTATGTACATGACCTTTATATAGGTCACCTCGCATATGTACATGAATTCTCCCACAAGATCCCATGCATTATTTAGAAATAGTGAAGCTTTCTTGATTCTTTATTCCTTCATTCATGTCTGGTTGTTCAGTTTTCTTCATCCACTTCTGAGAGTGTATTGATTTCTTTGTACTTGTACTCTAAGCTTACATCCTTTCAACATTGTCTTCCTCCAAAGTTACATGTGATCTTCTTTCCATGCCCTATGAAACACTCCTCATTGATTGTCTCCTTGAATTCTGACAATCCTGAGCTTTGTGGCCAAAACAAATGTAGTTGTAACATCTCATGGTGTGACAATGAGCAACAATGTGTCCCACTTGATTACATCTCGAATATCTTGGGTTGTTATGGAACCTTCAAACATCTTTCCTTGCATAATGTCTGCAATCCAAATCTTTGTGACCATTTTCATTACATGAGAAGCAGTAACCATGAAAAACATTTTTGTACCTTTTCTTTGGTGTCCACCTTGAAGGTGTCTCTCTTTTGAATTTTCTTTGAGGTGTATGGATGGCTTCTTGATGTCTTCTTTGCTCTGTTCTTCTTAATCTTTGCTTGATTTTTGTAGGTGTTTGACTTGAAGAATTGCTTCCACATTTTGAGAATAAAGGACTTACCTTATGTTTCTTAGAGGTGTTGTAACATACCCACTACGAAATTCGAAAATTTTCGGCCTTTTTCTTCTTTTCTCCGAGGAACGGAGTTCCCCGAATCCCTATGGGGCCTGATATAGACCCTGCTATTCCTTATCCATACGCATGTGATCGGTGGCTATGACAACAAGCCTTATCGGAGAGGTGTTTGTCATCTTTCACAATTCGGGAAATCGCGATGCATGCATTTCCCTTTCTTTCTTGTCTTTCGAAGGGTTGAAACCCGAAACGGATCTAACTGCTTAACGAGATTAACAGAACCTTAGGTTAAGTCCGGGTACTCTACCCTTCGGGATTCTACATATCAGAATTTCAGGAGGTGCAATGACAGGAGGACTTACCGTCAAATATCCCGGGTGCCGAAACACCGAAACACCATATCTCGTCCGCACTATTATTATTATTATTTCGGGGTTTCTCACTTCGGGTTTTCAGGACTAGTGGGTACAAGAGAGATTGCCAATAGGTATCTTGGGTACCGAATTAACGAAACCCCCAATATTATCCGTGCTAATCCATTTCAGCATTCCTCCTTTCGGGATTTCATGTTATGTGAAAAAAAGGGGTCTCGCCTCTAGGTTTCCCAGAAGCTGAAAACTATGAGTCATCAAAACTTTAAACATGCTCCTCTATTTCGGGGTTTCCTCCATCGGGATTTTTCTAATTGGGGTTTTTAGACTGGTGAATTCATGGGGCCCGCACTTAGGTACCCCGGGTACTGAAATATCGAAGTATAACCACTTCTCCACACTCTATTCTTTCAGGGTTTCGAAAGTCAGGATTTCGGGACTTGCGAGTACAAGGGAAACTTACCCTTCGGTTTTCCGGGTACTGAAACACTGAAATGCCGAACCAAGTCATGCTATGCCAATTCGGGATTCCGCGAGTCAGGGTTTCATATAACAGAATTTCGGGATACAAGAGGTCGAAGATTCACGCTCCTCGACTACCCGAATGTCGAAAAGCCGATACACCCGCTCATCATACACTTGACCAATTTTGGGGTTTCGCAAGTCAGGGTTTCGAGACTTGCGAGTACAAGGAAATACTTCCTTAGGTGTTCCGGGTTCCGAAACACCGAAAAGTCCTAACTCATCCATACACCGTCATTTCGGGTTTTCCTGAATCAGGGTTACAGGTCTTGCGAGTACAGGAGAACTCGCACTTAGGTACCCTGGTTGCCGAAAAGCCGAAACACTTACTGGCCGCCACGTGTACTCTACAGTTGGACGGTCTAGGTACTCCCATGGGTCTTGGAATCAATGGTCCTGATTTCTTTGCTACTTACGAAGGTTAAAAAGGGTTCGGGCATTAACGCCTGCGTTCCTTCATCCAATTTAACGGTTGTAACAGACCTTAGATCCTCCAAAAGGATCTCATTCGTACATTTAGCAAGAGGAAGGGTATCCTGGGTATCAAACCATCGAAAGGTCCTTAATTCATCCACATGCTGTCATTTCGAGATTTCGCGGGTCAGGGTTTCGGGACTCGCGAGTACAAAAGGACTCGCACCTAGATACCCAGGGTGACGAAACTCCGAAAGATCGAAGTCTAAGAATACCATTCTCTCCCGTGCAGGATTTTAAAAACTACGCCATTAATTCCTTCTTCAGGCCCTTGGGTAAATTTCACCAGGTTTGAAGACCCGACTGGAAGGTCCTCTTAAAATCTCTGAGCTATTAGCTTCTGTGGTTGGTAGTGAGAAAGATCAAGGTTCTTACTACGAAGGTAGTCCTTTCTAGGTACTTACCCCGACTTTATAGAGGGAGGGAACTTTCCCAAAAGTAGACCTGAAAAACTGCACTTATTCATAAATATATATATATAAACTGAATGTGGTCATTCCAACATAAGCATGCAACCACCATTTCCGATCAAAACACCATGCAAACATTTCTTACACATAAACCATCTATAAGTGTTCAAACTATGAGCATACATTCCAAGATATTCAATGCAGGACACAAGATATAAACACTTATCAGAAAACACCAGGTGATGCAACTGCTGAGAGGGGTGCTCGTTTCCACCCAGCCGTAGGCTCAGTGACTTCGAATGGATTTACCACTAGCCACCCCCGATATAGAGCACGATGCTTGAGACTCTTTGTCTCGGTTCTTCAGTGATCGAGAACGAAGTTTACTCTCCTTCTTCTCTGCTATCGCTCACTCTGTATTTTGTTCCAAAGTTCTTCTGATCTCTTTCCTACAATCTCTCCCTCGCATCCATCCCCTCCCACACCTTTTACCTACCTTTTCTTTTCCGACGAGGTTGCGTGTGGCATGAATTTCCCCGTGGTGGTCAGGTTTGAGGCCTCCATGGATGGGTGGTTCACCCCCATCCCTCATTAACTCATGAGGAGCCTCTTCACCTACTATCCTGGCAAGTAATTCATTTCGGGGCCAACGAGCCACTCTTGGTTCTCCGGGCTAGTGAAGACCAAATACGGTTTGGTTCGGTGGAAGTTAACACCACCATTCTAGGTGCCTTCCACCACCTTTCTTCAGCCATCATGGTCTCTTTTTGAGCACATCCCCCTCCTAGCAATCCTACAACATATATTCATAACATTATTTACATTCGTTGACCATTTATACTAAGGTCCATTCAAATCACACATTCACATCTTTGAGTTTTCCATAGTTCTTGGCCAGTATAGTTATTTTTATAGACTGGGGGAAACAGGGTGTTACAATTCCCTCCCCCTCAAAGGAGCATCGTCCTCGATGTTCTATCTATCAAAATGACATGTATGTACTGAGGTAAACAAAATGGGATATGCATGTTTCATGACATCCTCCATTTCCCTTGTAGCCTCATCTGGGCGATAATGTCTCCATTGCACCTTGACCTGTGCAATGGTTTGGTTCTGGATCAAGGTTTCCTTTCTGTCCAGTATGCATTAAGGTTCTGGTAGGAATTGTCCCTCCAGTTCCACCTGGATCACAAACCAGACAATTATATGATTAGAATCATGTACATATTTCTTCAATAATGAAACATGGAAAACATTATGTGCTTTTACTGTGGGAGGAAGCGCTAGCCTATAGGCTACAGGTCCCACTGTATCTAGAACCTCAAAGGGTCCAAAATACCAAGGTGCCAACTTGGCACAAGCTCACATTTTCAGAGAACTCTTCCTGGGCCTAACTCTGAGATATACATGGTCTCCCGTCTTGAACTCTCTTGGAGTTCTCTTTTGGTTGTTGTAACCTTTCTGTCGATTCTAAGCGACCTTTAGGTTTTGTTTTATCTGAGTCACTTGTAGTTCCATTTATTTCAACATGTTGGGTCCAAAATAAATTATGTTTATGGGATTACCTCAATTGATAGGAGTGTTGCACGGCTACCATATAGGACTTCGAAGAGGCTCATATTTAAGGATTCTTGGTAGCCGTTGTTGTAGGCGAATTCCACCAGTGGCAGGTAATCTTCCCACTTCTTTGGTTGATGCATTACATGCATTCTTAGCATGTATTTTAGTATTTGGTTCACTCTTTTTGTCTGTCCATCGGTTTGAGGGCGATAGGTGGTGCTAAACAACAACTTGGTCTCTAAACCCGCCATTAGTGATTTGCAAAAGTTGGAAGTGAATTTCGTGTCTCTGTCAGACATGATCTCTTTTGGCATACCATGCAGTTTAAATATCTCCTTCATGAATACCTGAGTGATGTCTATTGCCTTGCAAGTCGACTTGACGGGGATGAAATGGGCATGCTTTCTCAATTTATCCACCACTACCATGATGGCGTCTTTCTGTTTGGCCGAGGTTGGTAATCCGATGATGAAATCCATGGAGATGGTTTCCCATTTCCATTCCGGGATTGGTAGAGGTTGTAATAATCCTGCTAGGTGTCGGTGTTCTGCTTTTACATGTTGGCATTCTATGCATTTGGCTAGGTACTCAACTATGTCTTTCTTCAATCTAGGCCAATAGAATTGTTTCCTGGTGGTCGTGATCATCTTCTGGTATCCTAGATGACCAACATAGGGTCTTTTATGTAGTTCATCCAGTATGAACCTCTTCAAGTCGTCACAATATGGGATATACAATCTACTTTGGTAAGTGAGCATGCCTCCTTCCATCATATAGTAGTCTCCGTACTTTACCCCTATGGGTTCTTGCTGTAGGTACGAGGTCATGGTCTGGATGAAGGGATCTGTTTCTTGTGCACTTCTGACTCTTTCCTTGACATCTATCTCGCAGGAGCTCACCGCGACTAGGTGAATTGCTTTCATGCTTCTGCTAAGGGCATCAACCACCCTATTTTCCTTTCCCTTAATATGTTTGATTTCAAAATCAAACTCACTGAGGAGGGCCATCCACCTAGCTTGTTTGGCATTGAGCTTTGGTTGGTCAAACAGATATCACAATCCACAATGGTCTATCATAAGTACAAATTTTCTTCCCAAGAGGTAATGCCTCCACATTTTCAAGGCATGCACTAGGGCAGCCAGCTCTAGATCATGGGTCACATAGTTGACTTCGTGCTCATTCAATTTTTTGGATTCATAGCAGACCACACTTCCTCCTTGCATAAGGAATCCTCCAAGCCCTTCCTTACAGGCATCTGTGCACACGAGTAAGTCAGCTTTGGGATCGACTATCTTCAACATGGGTGCATGGGTCAGTATATGTTTTAGGATTTTAAATCTTTCTTCACATTTCTGTGTCCACATGAATTTTGTCCCCTTCTTCTGGAGGGCAGTGATTGGACAACCAATCTTGGAGAATCCTTTTATAAATGTCCTATAGTATCCTGCTAGTCCCATAAAGGATTTGATATCTGAAACATCCTTTGGGGTAGGCCATTCCATGATAGACCTGATCTTGTCAGGGTCTATTGCTACCCCTTCTTCGGATAGGACATGGCCTAATTAATGTATTTTCTTCTGGAAGAATTCACATTTGCTAAATTTGGCACAGAGATGATGTTCTCTTAGCACTTGCAGCACAAGCCTAAGATGCTCTTCATGCTCTTCTCCATTCTTGGAGTAAATTAATATATTGTCAATAAAAGCCAGCACAAATTTGTCTAAGAATTTGCTGAGTACATTGTTCATCAAGCACATGAAAGTGGCAGGGGCATTGGTTAACCCAAATGGCACTACCACAAACTCATAGTGACCATACCTCGTCCGGAAGGAAGTATTATGGATGTCTTCACCCTTAATTCAGACTTGATGGTATCCTGACCTCAAGTCAAT
>SNQJ01S0056250.1:0-10301 GCA_010110895.2 Picea sitchensis
AATAGGGCGAATGCACGTGGCAACATTCGTGGGTTTTGAAGTGTACGAGCCAGGTGGAGGGACTCAGGGGCTAGAGAAACCATGGATAGCATGACACGGGGAGAAGACGTGGCAGCGAGGGATAGATGGCAGATGTATGCGATGAAGCTCCAGACTTTTCAGGAATTCGGAATTCGCGAGTTGAAGTACGCGAGTTTCTTGCCTCCGGGATCTACGATATCCCGATATGCGATGAGCCCCTTCTGACTAGACCATGATCCATATGACCTATCCTTGTGCGACCGTGGTCCAACTCTCCATCGGGATTTCGGCATTCTTGACGACACGAGGTTTGTGTCTACTAAACTTGAAATTCCCCGAAATCCGATGGCTTATGGCCGTTGACTTGCTGACGGTCAGCTCCTTGGTGCATAGCCTGCCACCTGCCTTCCACTATTGAAAGCCGCCCCCGATATCGGGAGATCGGGTATCGGGATATCGGGACTTCTGCTGCCATGTGCGCAGGACTTTCAGTTCCCCGATCCCCGACTCTATGGGATCTCTCGCCACGTCCCCCTGGATTGGACGACCTGCATTCAGCCTCTAAAGATAAGAGACTTCTCTGCTGCTAAATGTCGAGTAGATCGGCCATTCCGACACCCCGATAACTGTTGATTTTCTTCATGGATGGATCTCGGCTGCCGATGGAAAACTTCGCAGGCTCGCTTGATATGTTACTTGGAAAAGCAAGAATTCTCCCGAGTTGCGCTTGATTATTTGTGCAACTTGCAGACCCGCATGCCTCTTGAACCCGCGACAAGAAATGTTACTAACACCCGCCAAGCCCTAAGATGGTTTCCTTTGATTGGAATGACCTTGTTGAGCCTTGTTTTCCTTCTTCTACACCCTTTCAAATATGGGTTGAAGTTAATTCAACAAACATTTATCGATGTATCATGGATGAAGGATCCTCTGCAAGTATTTTATCCTCCTCGGTTTGAAAAGTCTTGGGATCTCCTGCACTTGTGTCTGCTTCGCATGAACTATTGGCTTTTGACAGATGTCCTAGTGAATATTTGGGGGTTCTTCCTCAGTTACCTATCTCGTTAGGTGGGAAGACTGTCCTTGTTGNATTCACTAGGACATCTGTCAAAAGCCAATAGTTCATGCGAATATTTGGGGGTTCTTCCTCAGTTACCTATCTCGTTAGGTGGGAAGACTGTCCTTGTTGATGTTATAGTGGTGCAAGGCCCGTTAGATTTCAATATGCTTCTCGGGCATGATTATGTATATGCTATGGACGCTATGGTGTCTGCGCTCTTCCAGGTGATGCATTTCCCTCACAATGGAAGCATTGTCACTATCGACGAACTGACATTTGATAATCACCATCCTAATTCGGCGTTAGTTCAGACTACCCCTTTATATGTTCCTAGTGTTGGGGTAGACTCTACCCCGCCACGGGTTAATTTTGTGGCATCTTACCCTCGGTGTTCAATTGCTTCTGAGCAAAAACCTATGAAGTCACATTTTCCCTCTTGAGACTTGGTATCAATAATTGATCCATTGGTTTATCCAATGGGGGAATGGGAGCCCTTGCTTCCCTCTCTCGTTCCAAGTGATCTTGAGAGTCCTTCTGAGTCTGATCTCGTTGTTTGTAGATCCTCAAGCCCTCGTGCTTGTGATTCTTCATTGATAAATTCTACTAGTCCTACCTAGAGCCTCCATTGTCATATGGAGTATGGTCAGTTTACTTCACCCTTTGGGACTGTCAATCCTCGTTTGCGTGATTTCTCGAATTTTGAATTGCCTTCAGACGAAGCTATCCTTGAAGCCATGACTATGGTTTCTATACCGAGGGAGGACTTACACCGTGGTCTGTGTTTTCTTCCCTTTTGGGAGACTTCCCAAGTTGAATATCAAAGAGACTCTTGGTCTGAGCCTAGCAGTGGGCTCTACCTGAACCAATTTCATACATGAGTCATAGCCCCCACGGGTCTTCTTTTAAGCCCTTTTCAGACCCTCTAAACATGAAAAGATTGTCAAGTGATCTTGTTGACCTTCACGCTTGCTAAATTGAAATTTGAAGTCACGTCTATCTGGCGGTATTTTACCCCTTTTTCAGTCTGAATGGTCAACTATACGAACAAAGGTATATTTTAGGAGCCTCGGTTCTCTAAAAGAGTACCCTCAGGTATAATTTTAACCCTTTTTCAGGCTCGAGGGACTAAATTTATGAAAAAGGAACCCCCACGTAGTCCACAGTTAAGCTCTTTTCAGACTCCCTAAAATTGAAAAGATCACCGAGTGACCTTATTATTTCACACTTGTTAAAATGGTCCAGAAGAACATTCCTGATGGAGTCCATAGTTAAGCTTTTTTCAGAATCCTTCAAAATGAAAAAATCGCCTAGTGATTTTGTCTTTATCACACTCATTAAAATGGTTTTGAATAGACGTCTTTTCAGTACTATTTTACCCCTTTTTCGAACCGACTAGACTATCTTCGAAAAATATACCCCAGTGGAGTCCCCTTTTACGTGTTTTCAGATTCTTTAAATATGAAAAAATGTCCAGCTTACCTTCTCTAGACTCGTTAAAATTACATCGAAGGACATTACCATTATGTGTCTTATTAATCGCGTTTGCATACCCGCATCTTTGGCCTAATGCTGGCTCCATGTTGCTCTTAATTGAACCATATGAAGCATGCCTTATATGTAAGCCCTGTAGCACTTTTTCTTTGCGTTTGGACACCTTTGGCCCTAGGAGGGATTTTTTCGAGTGTCCTTGCTCTGAACATCAGTCTTGTCCTTGCGCCTAGAACTAGTATGTTTGCGACACTCATTCCTCCTTTGTAACGTAGCATTCTTTTATTATTTTTCAAGCTTTCCAAAATGATTGAAAATGACAAAAAAATCAAATATACCCCAAAAAGAGGAAGGGAAAAGTATTTTCTTTTTATTGGCAGCACAATGAGTCGCCCTTGGACAAAGCACATCCTTTCGTTTGTTCGTCAAGCCCTGGGATTTAATATGACCTTAGGAAGCTGTTTTCACTACATAGAGCTGTGTCCTCCTCTGTTTGGTTATTCTTCCAAACATATGGAAAGTTTGCAGTGCCTCCTGCATTGTGAACTTATGTCAAAATATCATGCTACCCGAGTCTCATCTTATGTCGTGCTATTGTCCAAGGGAAGTTATTACCAAGCTTGAGTCGGCCCCCTTTGCAGATTGTCTCTCACCCTCATGCTCGGTCATCCCAAAATCCCAATCAAGTCTTTGTTCAAAATCAATGAAGCCTTCAGTCTGATCATCAAGATCCTCTAGTCCATGCCCGACGAGCCATCGAAGACCACT
Organism: Picea sitchensis; assembly: GCA_010110895.2. NCBI lineage: Eukaryota > Viridiplantae > Streptophyta > Pinopsida > Pinales > Pinaceae > Picea > Picea sitchensis. The sequence goes on from SNQJ01S0056250.1 coordinate 3,338, forward strand.
GGGTAGTGAAGTCATGCACTCATATTACACTCCTACCTGAGTTTTGAAGATTTTGAAGTTGTTGCTCGAGCTTTGAAGACCTCAGCTCCAGCCATCAGGCCTTATCAGCTTCTTGAAGATGGATACTATACATGTGTATATTTTTTATTTCGAGATGTAGATCCATTGTGTATTGCTTGCGGCTACACTTTATATAGTTATATGACATGGATCTACAATGTATTTGATTGGTAGCCATGATTTTATTTCATTCTAAGCATGGGTATGCCCGCCTCGGTGAGACAATTTTTATTTTGTAGATGGCACCTCTCGAATTCTGGTCCCTGGGCTCACTAGTTTGGTACGTTGATGAAGATTGATAATGTATTTCGGCCATTAGATGCTCTTCTGACCTCACACATTAGGGGGCATTTTTTATAACGCTAATTTGCACCAGACATGCTTACCTGGCATCAGGCCATCTCATATTCCTTCTTTGCCAAGCTAGTACTCAACAACTCTTCTTAAAAACACCCTTTTTCAAGGCACACGCACCCTACTTCACTACAGCCAGCGTGTACACTCTAGCTGACCCACTACAACCCGCGTGTACCTACAAAAGCACGAAAAATGGAATGTTGTTGACGGAACACACAATTTTGGGTAAGTTAACTAAACCTTTTGACCATGCATGGCCAGTCACTCAGCCAAATACTTAGCTCCTTCTAGCCTATAAAAGAAGGGGTAGGGGTCCCATTTGAAAGAAGAAGAAGAAGAGCATAGAAACTCTACCCAAATTTATTCCCCCTTTGCCCCAATTTCCTACAATTGTATTATGAGGTTGAGTAGTTGGCGCATTGTGAAGAGGAGCCCAGGACCAGGTTTGAGGAGTAGTGTCAGCCATATATTGTAAGTTTACTCTTGTGAATATTAATACAAAAAGGAATACTTTTTTCGGCCCACCATATCATGTGTTCAAATTGTGTATTTTTTTCATGATATTGTCATATCTAACCCAACAATTAGTATATGAAATGCATGTTTGCAGCTCTCTGTTTGTCCATGTGTGAATGCAGGTTAGCTTTGGGAGGAGGCTTGCAGTCAAGGAGCGAGTGAAAGTGAAGGGATCGACATCAAACGAAGGATTTAAGGTAGAGTTACCTAATCTTGTTTGCACCTTTGTATTGCATGAATGTGGGGTTTTGTGTTAAGAGAATAGGAAAAGGTAGAGGCCTTTAAATGGTCATTTTCTGCATGCATGATTAAAACCCTTAGTGCTAGTCCGTAGGAGGGATTTCCCACCCACAACAGTAGTGGAACTTATAACCCCAATATTGTGTGTCCTTGCAATCATCGAGCTACCCTTCATGCACTACACTGCAACTGCTACCACTCTTGCTGGTACTTCCTCCTTTCTGTACCTGCGCATTAACTTGCACCCTAGAATCCTTGTAGCAAATCGCATCGCTGGATCATTTGTGTCACTGATCATGATTCCCCTATTTCCTCTCTCTGTTCCATACTTTTCCTTGATTTCGTTGGAGATGGATTTTTCTTTAGTTTTATCCTCTAAGCACTGATCTAGCTTCTCCCCATCCATGGGTAGACTAGTGATGGCTGCGATCAAGTCAACATTGATAGGCACTGGCCTATCCATCCACAAAATTCCTCCATACACCCTTGCTAGTTGTTTCTTCACACATCCATTGATGTGTTTACCATGCCCAAAGTGTAGTATATCCAACAAATTCATGATCCCTGTATTGTGGAGTCCCATGATCCATTGTGCGGGCTCCAATAGTGGCATGCATGACAGGCCCTCTTCTCTGCTCTCCATATAGTTATGCTGTGCCAAATATGGGAATTTGACTATGTCAGCCACATCATGATCGGAGTATTTTATGGTGTCTACTCCTCCCACCATCTCATCATCTACCTTTACTCCCACTGGGATTTTTGGCATTACTATTTCTAATTTTGCCTGTGTGCATGATATTCCTTGCGCACTTCTCTCAACTCACGCCTTCTTCCTCCCTTGCGGGGACAACACCTCGACCTATGGTATGCCCTAGTGCTCTTTTTCATGCTCTTCTTCTAGCTCTAGGCCCTATTGTGATGAATCCATGGCATTTTCACCCTCTTGTGGTCCTTTTCCCTTGGACGCGTCAGATTCTATCCTCTCTGCATCCTCCTCAGGTTTCCTGACCTCCTATGATATGTTTCCCTCTTCCTTGGCTTGCATGTTGTGTGGCTCATATTCTGGCGTATGAATCTCATCCACATCCACGACTGTGGGGATATCTTGTGTCCATGTTTGTGTCACCTGAGCACTACTTCTCATGTTTCTCCCGACCCTGCTCGACAATCCAACACGTGGTGGCAACATCTTGTAAAGATTCGAACCACTGGTCTAAAATTCTCAACCTGCTCTCCCAAATTCTCACTTTCTCACACTTATATTTCACTCTTCGTTCTTCTCCTTAGAGAAAAAACACAAATGACCACATTTCCCCCCCTTTTCCTACTTTACAGTAGGACGACGAAATGACAACTGTTCCACATTGACAGTTGTCACTTTTTCACTTTTTCTTGTGTGCTCCACTTTTTGTGTCTGTCAACTATTTTCCAACGTGCAGTGTCTTCAACACTAGTTTGTCTGCAACACACTGTTAATGCTAACAAATCTATTACATCAAAAACCCTCTAATATTCTTCTATCTTTTTTTCTTTTTGTTAACCTTCTTCCTTTTATGGATTTTTGTCTTTTTCTTCTAACATCTACTATATACAATATGTACAATCACACCTTCTCTCTATGTTTTTACCTTAGGTTCTTAGGTCGTCTGTCTTGATATAGCTTCAGTCAACTGCCATTCACCAGTCCTCTAAGATTCTTCCCTACAAGATCTTTCAATTGCACAACACCTCCAGTTGTAATGGCCTCTACTTGATAAGGCCCTAACCAATGCATTTTGAACTTCCCTGGGTGCTGTAAATACCTGCTGTCATAGAGGAGAACTAGATCTCCTTCCTTAAAGATTTTATTCTTTATGTGCCTATCATGCCAAGATTTGTCCTTTGCTTTCTGTACTTCCTGGTGAAAGCCTACTATAATTCTGTCTTCTTCCATCTCCATCACTTGATCCAATCTTTCCAGTGCAACACCTTCTTTAGTCATGTTGGTGATTATTTCAATGTGCAAACTAGGTACTAAGTAATCCAATGGAACCACTACTTCCTACCCATACACCAGTCTAAATGGTGTCTATCATGTAATCTTCTTGCATGTAGTCATGTAAACCCATAACACCGTTGATACCTTCAACTCCCAACCATCCCTATTCACATTGCAAATCTTTGTCAATGCATTTTATAGAATCTTGTTAAAATATTCTACTGTACCATTCGTCTGTTGATGTTTGGACAACATCGGGAAGACATTCTCTTAGAATAATAATTAATAATATAATTATTGATTATTAAATATCTTATATAGTAAGTAAATGATAATAATAAATAGTTATTGATTATTCAAGGGACACATCCTTTCATGGATGGTCACCATATGTTCCCTATATATGGAACACTCATCTTTGTAATAATATATCAAATATCTCTCATATTTCATATAAATAAAAACAACATGGTATGAGATCAGGACTGAGCGATCCTGAAAGAAAGTTGCTTCTTGTTTTAGCTGTGTGAATTCTTTGGGCTTGAATTGATCATTTTCAATTTCTACTGTTGTCATTGTGTTTCTCTGCATAGAAGGTCCTACTAAAGATGGTGACAAGATGCAGTGTGCCCTTCTCCCTTTGATATTAATGGCCTCTCCATGGTCTTCTACTAATTTATCAAGTCCTTGTAGGGATTTAGCAGCAGGGAGGAATTGACCACTAATTTGGGAAACATTTGTTAGCAATTGGGAATTGAGCAGGTCTCCTCGTGAAAGCCATTGGGTATCCATTATAACACCTGATTGAGTCAGTGGCTGGGATGCGTTGGTGGATTTATCTGGAGCTAAAATTAAAGGATACTTGTTGAGAGTGGTCTTAGGTTGGCTCTCATCATCAACAAGGATTCGACGATAGGTAGCTATTTTTGGGGTAATTTTAGAGGGACAAGGGGCGGTTGCATTCACATTGTTGCTAAGATTGGCATAGGACACTTCCTGGAGCTGAAGCAACAATTTAAAAGAGGTTTGAATGCCAACGGTGAGTTGTTTGGAATCGAGTCCGATACCTCTCATCATGACCACATTGTCGGTCTGCGTGGCAGGGTATTAATCCCGGTCGCTCTCGAACATGGGGTCGAAGCTATCTATCCCAAAATCGGTTTGAGAATTATCTTCTCCTTCTTCTTCCCATTGAAAACTCGTCTCTATCGGGGAGAAAAACTCGATGATGCAGGCGCCTACCATGGGATTAAGGAGGGCATGGACAAAAGCATCTTGAGAAGCAAATTGTTGTTGAGATGAAGAACATGGCATGTGTGCTTGAGGAGGAGAGCTGGACCACCTCGACAACTTTGTTAAAATTTCCTCATGGGAAGATGACATGATGCATTCAAACCACGATGTCCAATCCATAGAATGTCTCGAATCCATGAAAGAACACATGATCCTGGTCCTCCATTGCCACGGGCTCCATAGACACTGTTGCCTTTGAGAATATGACAATGGTTGTGTACCACTGGACAATAGTTGTGTACTACTATGACATGGAAATGATTGCATACTATTGGACGACATTGCAGTAGTTGTGTGCTACTCATTGATTCAAGCATAGTCATAAAGAATGTGGCGGATGATTTGAGCTACCGATGGCATGGTAGTAGCAATATGCTACTAGTTGAATGCAAAGTAATCAATGGATTGTGTACCACTGGACAATAGTTGTGTACTACTATGACATGGAAATGATTGCATACTATTGGATGACATTGCAGTAGTTGTGTGCTACTCATTGATTCAAGCATAGTCATAAAGAATGTGGCGGATGATTTGAGCTACCGATGGCATGGTAGTAGCAGTATGCTACTAGTTGAATGCAAAGTAATCAATGGATTACTATATGAAGGAACCAAGACATTGGTTTCACGAGGAAACCTCAATATGTCTTAGGGGACATTGGTTCCATTAGGGAACCTTGATGTGTCCTAGAGATGTTTGAGGCGGGCATCAAGAGAGAGTACACTATTCCTCACAACCCTCAATGGAATGGGGTTGCAGAGAGGAAGAACATATATATTGTTGAGAGAGTCAAGGCGATGATTCATTATCAACATTTACCTATGCTTCTGTGGGCAGAGACATCCATGACTGTAGTGTATGTTCAGAACAAAAGTCCTCGAGGAACATGACTCCTGAGGAGGCCTTAACTGAAGTGAAGCCTGGGGTTAGACACTTCAGGATATATGGGTGTTCAGTATACATTCACGTACCCAAGGAGAAAAGGACCAAGCTAGACCCTTTAGGTAGAAATGGTACATTTGTGGGGTACAATTAGTCTTCGAAGGAATACTGGATCTACATCCCTATTTAGAGACAAATTGAGTGACAGATAGGAAGAGATGGTACCTTCTGAGAGAGAAAGATACCTTAGATATATTCATGCTATGCCACAACTATAAGCCACATCATTCATTTTGAGCCTTCCTGCTATGAGGAGGAAATTAGTCATCCAGTATGGAGAGATGTCATGATAGAGAAGTATCAATCCATCATGAAGAATGATGTGTGGGATATTGTTCCGAGACCTGAGGGGAAGTCTGTAGTGACTTCCATATAGATCTACAAGATAAAGCACATAGTTGGTGGGAGTATCGAGAGGCACAAAACGAGATTTGTTGCTAGAGGATTCTCTAAGGTGGAGGGAATAGATTATCAGGAGATAGTTGCTCATGTTCCTCGATACACTTCTATCCGGAAAATTATTTCCCTTGCAATAGCCATGGGTTGGAGACTACATCAGATGGATGTAAAGACAACCTTTCTCAATGGAGAGATTAAGGAAGAAGAATACATCGAGCAGCTAGATGGTTTCGTGATACATGAGAAGGAGTCTCATGTGTGCAGGTTGAAGATGGCCTTGTATGGAATCACACAATCACCTCGATCTAGGTATGAAAGGATTGATGGACACCTGATGATTTTTTGGGCTTCAACAAAAGTGTTTTCGATCCCAGCCTATACTACAATATTGTTAATGGTGAGTCCCTGATTTTGGTCCTTTACATTGATGATTTATTCCTCACCAATATAAAGAGCCTTGTTGTGGAATGCAAGTATGCATTGGCCTCTAAGTTTGAGATGAAGGACCTTGGTATGTTGCACCACTTCTTAGGACTAGAGGTGTGGCAGAGAACTGATGAGATCTTCCTGATTCAGGGGAAGTACACAGTTGAGAAATTGAAGACGTTTGAGATATTGAACTTGAAGCCCGTGGCTACACCAATAATGACGAATCTAAAGAAATTAAGTGTGTCTTCCTCCGGTTTTGAAGAAATTTACCTGACTCTGTATAGACAACTGATTGGATAATTGATGTATCTGGTTAACACCAAACCAAATATTTTCTATGCAGTGAGTGCACTTCGCTAGTTTATAAGTCAGTTGAGATAGACACACTAGATTGTTGCGAAGCATGTGTTGAGATACTTGCGAGGCATAGTTGGACATGGTCTGAGATATACTTCCAATATTGATATGATATGGTAGGAATATATTGACTCTAATTGGGCAGGGAGTGAAATGAATAGAAAGAGCACCTTCAGGTGTTGCTTCACTTTGGGATCTTCCATGGTTTCCTGTTGTAGTAGGAAACAAACTTCTGTGGCTTTGAGCACAATAGAAGCAGAATACATTGCATAGTCTGTGAAGCAATGTGGCTTCACAAGATCCTTGTAGATTTATTCGAACATGTGCTGGATTCCACCATTATTCATTATGGTAACCAAAGTTGTGTGAAGATCTCTGATAATCTAG
>SNQJ01S0056250.1:10311-38529 GCA_010110895.2 Picea sitchensis
GAAACTAGGGGGTTGGAGCCTCCTTCCAGTTGCAGCTGGAAAACAAAGGAAGTTGGTGCTTCCAATGAATGTAATTCTTCAAGAAATATAAGAAAAAACATTCTGTGGTTTTCTCCCTATTTGGGTTTCCACGTAAAACACTGGTGTACTGTGTACGTGTGATTGTTTATTTCTTACTGCTCATTATTGGATAATAATTATACATTGATATAGCATTTGAAGAAAAAGGATTATAATTATGCTATTACTGATTCACCCCCCCTCTCAGTAGTCCAACACAGTGAACTCTTCTGATCATAACCGGGTCCTTCCAACCCTCTTTCTCCTTCCCCTTCTACTATTTGTATGTCACGTGGGTTGTATTCTACTTCTTCATCCTCTGCAACTTAATAACAATAAATTAATTGTTTAAGTGTTTCTTTTCTATAATATTTGTCTACTGTCATTGTATCTACCCCATATGATTCAAATATCTTCCTTTGGATCGTCTATAATGCTACATCCACCCATGGATTCTCACTTTCAAATGAAAAGATCCTAATAAAGTTTTGTTGTATTGTGCCCCAACTCACAGTTTCTTTGCGCAGTTCCTGCTCCTTGTACCAATTACTAGTTATCCCTTCTAATGTATGAATAAAACAATGCATCCATTCCCATGGTGGTACCAATCTTCAGTTAGTGATACAATCATTTATGTGATGTCTTGGGTTCCCTCTTCCATCATACGTATGTAAGGGTCTATCTTGCTGACTCCTACCAAATCTTATCCGCATCAGTCGCTTTCATTGATAGTAGTCCCGAATTACCTCCTTATGTGCACCCCACCATAATGCAGGTGTGTCCCTCAATGTTATATCCAACACTAATAGTCTCTGACTATCCAAAACCTCTAATTAAAACTCTATCAGGAAGTTTTCTAAATTTTCCTCTTCAGTAAATATGGGTGTTGGCACAGGGGCAGACCCAGGGTTCAACACTACAACAACACACCGACAAATCCCTAACTACCGACCCTTTCGATGACACCTGTGAAGTAGATGAAGTCTCACCCGAGGTAGAGGCAGGGGTGGTTGCAAGACTCAAGTGTCTGCAACCTTAGTTGGGACACAGATCTGTGATTCTAATACTTAATAAAGAACTTAGCACCATCAGTTCGTTAATATATAATCAATAACTACTTTGCTGATAGAACATGGATTCACAATATTCACACTAATATATTGTATTTAAGCACTTAACATCAATAGTTAGGTCAGATCTAGCAGATCAAGCACTCAACACATCCATATAGATCCGATCTAGCACTCTTATACATTATTAGCACTGAGCATAAGTAGATCTATCTAATCATCATAAAGCACTTAGCAAAAGAAGATATAAACATGTTGGCATAGGGGCAGACCCAGGGTTCACTCCAAGAGTGCACCAACAATCCCTAGCTATTGGTACTTTCGGTAGCACCTGTGAAGAAAATGCAGTCTCACCCGAAGCAGCTAAGAGGGGGGTTGCAGGACAAAGATTTCTACAACCAGGGGAATATCAAGTGGAACTAATACAACAACAAGGCAACATTCATATATCTCTTATCAGCTAGATCTACTCCGCATAGATCTAAATCGGATCTAACACAATAATGCAAATAACAGTATAAAAATGATAGAGATCCAAGCATCAATCACACATATGACACAAAATATACGTGGTTCACCCTCTCTCTAGGGCTACATCCACAGAACTGCGCTTATGATATATTAAGGTAAAGCTTATAGTTTTGATCTGCGCTCTTAGTCAACAAATAATCTCTCTTCTTTTCTCTGTCTCCCACCTTCCTACACACCCATATGCAGGACTTGATCCTCACACCCAGCTGAAGATCTTACAATACTAGAAGGCTCTCACTCTCAGCACTCCTCTCTCTCATAGTACAATAATCTCTCAACCAACAACAATCAATACTCCACACTAGTACCAACAACTACCAACTACTAACCCCACCCAGGTCCTCTTGACCTTTATTTATACATTATAGTCCCTCATCGACAGCCTTAGGTCGAAACCTAGGTGTCAAAACCCTAATTACCCAAAACCCTAGGTGTCTAAAACCCTAGGTCAACTTGAACCACCTTTTCAGGGCTTCTCCATCCTGTCTTTCCTCCCTTTTCACGTGGTGCTCCAAAGCATCCAATGGTGGCTTTCTCTGCTTGCTGAGTTGTCCTCGATCCATCTTCCTTGCTGATCTATCATCCTCGATCTCCTCATCCAACGACTTTCTTTTCCATACTTCGCTTCGGCTTTTTTTCTCTCTTGCTTACTTCGACCCAGTGACAGTCACTATGTCTCCCGCGCAGTTCGCATTTAACATTTTCTTCCTCGATCTTTGCTTCCTTCCATAACTAAGGGACAACAAGTCCCCAACACTCACCTGTGACTCATCCTAAGGCACTTCAGATCTGATTCTTCCATTTCACTTCGACTTTGGACTGCATAGTGCAGTCTTTTCTTTCTGCTTCAGGTCTCCTTCCCATGCTTGTACAGACTGTCTTTTCTATGTCTGGTACCGAGTTTCAACTGCACCTGGTACCTAGACCCTTTTCTTCCTTGCTTTTACTGAGATCTGCGAGGCAACTGGTTGTCATAGTACAAATTCATCCGATTCCCATTTACTAATCCCTCTTTCCATTCTCCCTTCAATGTCTTCAGTTGCGCAGCTCCTCCTTCTGTACATAGGCGATCTCATATGGTCTAAGCCAATGTGTTCTGAACTTCTTTGGATGTCTTATAAATTTACTGTCATACACCAGTACTAAATCACCTTGCTTAAATGCCTTCTTCTTGATGTCTTTGTCATGATAGGCCTTCTCTCTTTCCTTCTGTACATGCTGATGGAATCCTGCATAAATTTGTCTTCTTCTAGTTCAACCATTTGGGAAAGCCTCTCACGAACAACGCCAGTATCATCCATGTCTGTAAATGCAACAATTCTTAAGCTCGGTACCAAGTACTCCATTGGGACAACAACTTCAAGACCATAAACCAACTTGAAAGGGGTCTGCATTGTTAATTTCTCGCAAGTGGTTCTATAAGCCCAGGGTACTGTTGGTACTCTTAAATCCTAGTCATCCCTATTCACACTGCAAATCTTTTTCAATGATGTCTCCAAGATTTTGTTGAATGCTTCAACCATTCCATTTTCTTGTGGATGGTAAGGTGTACTCTTCTGATGGTGAACTACAAATTCTTCAGTTAGGGCTTCAATTGTTTTGTTGATGAAGTGTGTACCTTGATCACTCATAAGGACCTTAGGGAATCCAAACCTTGTTATTATGTCATCAAATATAAAATGCGTAGCTATAGTTGCACTACAGTCCTTGACTGCTCTTGCTTCGGCCCATCTAGTCAGGTATTCCATCGCATTGATAAAATACCTTGCTCTTGTGTGCTTTACTGGTGGGTTTCTAGGTCCCACGAAGTCAATGGCCCATTTTTCAAATGCTTGTAGGGTCATCTGTGGTGCTAATGCCATTTCATCTCTTCAGGATGGTTTTCCAATTCTCTGGCATACATCACATGCTCTGGCATACTCTTTAGCATCTCTATGTAACATAGGCCACCAAAGGCCAGCTCGCAGAACCTTCTGTGCAGTTTCCTTCCCTGCGTAATGTCCTCCTGCGATGCCTTCATGAGCCTCTATGAGGATCAATGGGCACTCTTCCTCCATCACAGATCTTCTTAGTATCTCATCAGGTCCCATCTTATATAGTTGACCAACTATCAGTGAAAAATCTGCAGCGTGCACCACTAGCTGTTTCTTCTGGGAAATTGTATACTCACTTGGAGCCATTCCTGTTGACAAGAATTGGACTATGTCTGCGAAGTGGTCATCCATATTCCTAATGGCAAGAAACTGTGCATCCGGTAGTGTATCCTCCAGACTGGTGGGTTCTTCACCATGTTCCAACCTCGACAGGTGGTTTGGTCCCTTGTTCATTCTTCCCGGCGTAACTATGATCTCAAAATCATATTCTTGAAACAGGAGAAGCCATCTGCATATTCTCCCCCCCAACACTGGCTTGTTGACTAGGTACTTTAGTGAGGAGTGATCAATAAACATTTTGAAGTGTCCTCCCAACAAGTAGTGGCGGAATTTTTGCAGCACGTACACCATGGCTAATCCTTCTCTGTGTGTAGTAGTGTAATTGATTTTAGTTGTAGATAGCTTTCTGTTGGCAAATGATAATGGATGATCAATGCCCCCTTCTCCCAGTTGTGCCAGTACTTCTCCTAATTCAATAGAAGACGCATCAACATGGACATGAAATTTCTTGCTCTAATCTGGAAAGACCAGAATAGGCGCTGTAACCATCTTCTGTTTCAGTGTGTCGAAGCTCTGCTGGCATTCATCTGTCCAACCAAACTGACAGTCTTTCTTTAATAACTTCTCCATTGGTGCAGTAATCTGAGCATATCCTTTGATAAATTTCCTGTAATAGCCAGTGTGTCCTAGCACAGTGCGCAGTGTTTGACTGAAGTAGGAGGTGGCAAATCAACTATAATTGCAATTTTTGATGGATCAACCAGTAATCCCTGCTTGTATATAATATGTCCTAATAGTACTCCAAATGGTGAGAAGAATATGCACTTCAAATTTAAAGCAATTTGACACTGCCTGCATTTGTCCAACATTAGTCTTAGACATTCAATATGATTTTTTAGCAAACTAAAAACAGTCCAGTCATCAAAATAGGCTTCTAAGAACTTATGCAAAAATTCTTTGAACGCTTTGACCACCACCCTAGAAAATATGGTTGGGGCATTCTTCAATCCAAATGGCATCACTGTGTATTGGTAGGATCCCTATTCTGTGGCAAACGTAGTCTTATGACGGTCCTCCTTGGCAATGCGGATCTGATGGTATCCTGAAAACCCATCTGTAAAAGAATATACTTCCTGGCCTCCCACATTGTCTAATACTTCATCTTTGAATGGTGTAGGGAAGGGGTCATGCAAACATGCATCGTTAAGATTTTTGAGGTCCACACATATTCTGTTCTCACTTGTCTTATTGTCTTGTACCACCATAGGTCTGATCCACTCCGACTCTTCGATAGGTTCAATAATCCCTGCTTCTAACATTCTGTCGAGCTCATTCCTTACTTTTTCCTTGTATTTCGGGTTCAATTTGTAGGGTCTTTTCTTGACTGGCTTTGCATCTGGTTTCAAAGGTATTCTCATCTCTCCCATAGGTCCTTTGATACCCTTCATATCAGTGAACTTGGTTGGAAACAAATCCTAATACTCGTGCAGTAATTCTATAATTTTGTCAATGGTAGCAACATCCCAGTAATCTCCGACATTGGCAAGCTTCAGTGTCTCCTCTGTCCCAATATTAACTTTCTTTATCTTGATCGACTGTCCAATGAATGGCAGCTCAACTCCTGGTCCTTCCACATTCCTGTGGCCTTCTGTCTCAACAATGTTTACCTTCCTCGGATCATTATCTTCATCGGCATTAATGTTGTAACATCCCTGTAGTTTCTGGAATGGCACAGTCCATTCGTCCTCTTCTTGCTCCAAAGGGAGGCTAGATGCCTCCTTAAATACTTTCTGCGTCACAATCTATAGTGCTTGATCTACTGAAGGAAATTCACTTTCAAATAAAAAGGTGGTTACAAAATTCTAGATCATACCTTCCCAATCAGAAGTGACGAGGCACAACTCAGCTTGAAGGTACCAGTTGATAGGAATCATGTCCAACGTGTTAATGAATCTATGTACCCATTGTTCTCAAGGAATGTCATTCCAGGCCTCTACGCAGCTTCGTACATGGTCCTTTGGGTAGCTTCTACCTGTGTACCTCACTTCACAGCTTCCTACTTGTGCTGAGAACCGCGCTGTCCAGTCTGTAATATTGCTTTTGTGCATCCCCCACCATCTTGCTGGTGTAGCTTTCAGGGCCTCATCCATAGCCAACAACCTTTGTTATGCTAGTACAATTGTTTCAAAGTCCATCAAGAAGGATTCTAAAGGATTCAGACCATCAAAGGTAAGTAAGTTACTTATTGTTGTACCAGTCCAACGAATTTCTCTGGTTAGATGAGCACATTTCCTTGTGGATACTTCATACATCTGGTTTTGCCAATTCTCCAATGCTTCTTCTGAATCTGATGAACACATGCTATCACTTCGCTAGCTTAGATTCCCATCGGTAGTAGGGTTGATATAATCCTATTTTCTGGCTGTTAATTTATAGATGTTTTCCAGCTCATATGAATGGTCTTCTTCTCTGATGGGTTATGTATATCGCATACCTTCATCTGGATCTAAGTGTGTAATGACCCTAAGGCTAGTTCTTTCAAATGTCATGCATCTTTTCTTTAAATCAACAACAGTAGAATTGTCAAAGGCCCAATCAATGCCTAGCAATGCAGGGTAAGGGAAACTATCATCAACAATTTCAATCACCTCAAAATCTGCAAAGGTCCTAACTCCATCGATGTCCACAGGGACATGCTCCAATCGTCCAAATGGGCCGACAGCTTGCTGATTAGCCATGCGAAGCCTGATAGGGGAATATATAAGCTTGGGTTTTCCCATCAGTGCCCAAGTTTTCTTCATCATGACGTTGACCTCCGACCCTAAGTCGAGGACCACATAGTCTATATCATACTCTCCTATTTGAGCATTCAGGTGTAATTCTTTATTTTCCCTTCTCCTTTTTCCAATTTGGTGCATTGCCCTATTCAGTAAGAGGTCTATCTTTCCTAGCTCATACTGCTTGATTAAATCTTGTAATTCTTGTACAACAATTTTATCTTGAATCAAATTAACACAAGTGCACAAAAATTCCATGAATTTGCTTACCTCTTTCCCTTCTGATGCAGATGGATCAAACGCCTGAGGCATGCCATATTCTTTGATTTCTGGTTCTCTTTGATAAAGACCCTTCATCTCCTCTGAACTCTTTTCTTGCCTCCTCAAATCTCTGTCTTTCTTTCTTAGCATTGAACATTGGGGTATTTTCTGTAGCTTTCCTGACTCCATGGTCATCTTCAGTCTTTCCTTGGGCTACTCTGTCTTCTCCTGTAGTAACGCCTCCTCGAGTGATAACAACAAATCTAGGGTCCACTCTGAGAGGTTCATCATATATCAGTTGCACTTGTAAGTTTTGCTGAGGTCCTCGTCTTTCCTGAAGCTTAGCTAGCAACAAGGGACAATCCTTGATGACATGCTCGAAGGAGTTGCAATAACTGTAGGTTGTGAAAGGATTCTGACAATCCCTTGCCAAGTGTCCTAGCTGTGCACAGTTATAACAGATTATTTGTCCTCAACCTCATCCCATACCTCCTCCTCATCCTCGTCCTCTATATCCACCGTGAGAATTGAAGTTTCATCTCCTTGGAGAGTTGTACTATAAAGTGTTTCCTTCTTTCTATACTTCGCCTTGAATCTTGTATATGTCTCTCGACCTCTCATGCATGAGATCGTAAGCTCTGCAATCTCGATCCTCGTGCCCTACTGATTTACAGAATGTGAATTACAAGTTTGTGGGTGTCTGAACATACTTTTTCATATAATAGCACTCACCTGGGTGATGCTTATTTCTGCACACATCACACCAGGGCATGTTAACTTGCTTCAAGGGGCTCGACACTCCTGAGGCCAAATACTCATGGAATAAGGGACAGTGTTCCTTATCATGACCTTTTTATCTACATCTCACACACCAGACATCTTCCCTTTTGTCTTTTCCCTTATCCTTCTTCATATCCTCGACCTGCAGAGACAAACTGGTTAGCTGACTCAAGATTTGGCTCATGCCTGAGCTCGATTCTCCCATAGGTGCTGATTCAAGCTTCATGGCGATTTCCAAAGCTTTTGCCTGTGATGCAATCTTCTGTTGCATCAGAGGGACTTTGATGTGTGGTAACAGCGCAATGATGAACCATTATTTGTTTTTTTCATCGAGGATCTGAAAAGTTAATCGGCCTATTAGGGTCTTGAATCTCTGGTTGAACTCCCAAACAGGTTTTGCTACCTTTTGTTTGATCTCTTTTAGCTCTGTAATACATTGTGACTCCAACTTAGGTTTCTTAAACTTTGCAATCAACGCATTCTTGATCTCGTTCAGTGGCTTAGGCTACACCAGTCCTTGGATGAGTTTCATGTACCAACTCAGTGCGCTGTCCCTTAGCGTATTGCTGAACTGGGTTCTCTTGATGGCTTCATCGATGATACTTTTAATATTCCATACGGCTTCACACAGAAACCGATGCTAATCTGGATCTTCAGATCCATCTCCTCTAAATATAGGTAGCCTCATTTCATTTGCCATAGAGCTAACCAGGCTTCTTGTCCGAGTAGATGCCGAGCTACCAGTAACAATGCTCTTAGGGCTCTGGTGGTTCTAACTATTCTATCTGCTAGGTATTGTTGAGACAATAGGAGTATTAATGTTACTTACTTCAGTAGTCCACGCAGTTCTTGAGGATTCTGGCTTGCTTCAGTGAAGTTCTTCAGCTTCCCCTTCTTCTGTTTTGGTGGGCTCTGAATGTTCTTCGTCGGTTAGATCTACCTCTTCTCCACTGTAGAAACCCTCTTCTCCGTAGTTTTGCTTAAACAAGTTATTAAGGTGAATCCCTCGGAATACTTTCCCACTGCGCGTATGTCTTGCTTCTGTGTCGCTGCCATTGTCTGAGATCTTGAACATTAGCCTTTTCAGGTCTGACCAATCTATTGTTTCTTCAAGATGTGGTTTTCATGCAAGAGCATCTTGACTCTTAGCTTCAGAAAGTGAAAGAATTTTCCTCTGGGTCCTTTGAAAAAGTATCTCTTGGCTTGGCTATATGATTCTATTCTATCAATAGCAAACTCGGTGATATACCCTCCAATGGTACTATCAAACCAATGATCTACTGCTCTGGATACAACGTTGTCAACTCTCTTGACCTTTTCGGTCAGTGTTGGTGTCCAAACCACATGAGGTCTAGATCTGATCTCGAACTGGGTATTGGCTAACCTAGCCAACCATTCAAACAACTCTTGGTGGATTCCCCCAAAGAAGATCTCGTGAATGTCGGTGAAGATGTATCTTTGCAGCCAATCTTCAGTACTCAGTTTAGGGTTCCTTTTCTGGGCTTCAACGAAGTCCCTCTCTTGATCCTCTATCCAATTTTGAATCTCTGTCTTTGATGGGAACCACCTTGACATTCCCTTAAAAATATTCCTATCCCGACAATGGAACCATTTGTTGGCACAGGGGTAGACCCAGGGTTCACTCCAAGAGCGCACCAACAAGCCCTAGCTACTGGCCCTTTTGGCAGCACCTGCGAAGCAAATGCAGTCTCACCCGAAGCAACTAAGAGGGGGGTTGCAGGATAGAGATGTTTACAACCAGGGGAAGATCAAGTGGAACTAATACAACAACAAGGCAACATTCATATATCTCTTATTAGCTAGATCTACTCCACGTAACTCTAAATCAGATCTAACACAATAATACAAATAACAATATAACAATGACAAAGATCCAAGCATCAATCACACATACGACACAAAATATACGTGGTTCACCCTCTCTCTAGGGCTACGTCCACAAAACTGCACTTATGATATATTAAGGTAAAGCTTACAGTTCTGATCTGTGCTCTTAGTCAATAGATCTTCTCTCTTCTTTTCTCTGTCTCCTACCTTCCTACGCACCCAGCTGGAGGACTTGATCTTCGCACCTAGCTGAAGATCTTACAATACCAAAAGGCTCTCACTCTCAGCACTCCTCTCTCTCACAGTACAATAATCTCTTAACCAACAACAATCAATACCCAACACTAGTACCGACAACTACTAACTACTAACCCCACCCAGGTCCTCTTGACCTTTATTTATACATTATAGTCCCTCACTGACAGCCTTAGGTCGAAACCTAGGTGTCAAAACCCTAATTACCCAAAACCCTAGGTGTCTAAAACCCTAGGTCAACTTGACCCGCCTTTTTAGGGCTTCGCCAGCCTATCTTTCCTCCCTTCTCACGTGGTGCTCCAAAGCATCCAATGGTGGATTTCTCTACTTGCTGAGTTGTCCTTGATCCATCTTCCTTGTTGATCTATCATCCTCGATCTCCTCGTCCAACGACTTGCATTTTCATACTTTGCTTTGGCTTTTTTCTCTCTTGCTTACTTCGACCCAGTGACAGTCACTATGTCTCCCACGCAGTTCATGTTTGACATTTTCTTCCTCTATCTTTGCTTCCTTCCATAACCAAGGGCCAACAAAACACATTAAGACAATCACAAAGCAAGACAACACATCATTTATGTGGTTCACCCCCACCCCGGGTCTAGGTCCACTGATTCTTCTTCTTTATTGTCTTCAGTTAATCGGTTACAAGCACAAAGCCATCAAAACCCTTACTCCACACAGGACAGAAGATCTGTGCAGCTCGCTAGATCCTTCTTCCTTGCGTTACAACACTAAGCCTTCTATAGTCTCGCACAAGGTCTTTCACTTAGCTTTGCAAGTCTTACATAGAATGCACAAAGCCCTGATCACACAGATCCAACTCTTGGCACTTAGCCTACATCACATAGATATACTATTTGACTCTTCGACATTTTCTTACATTGATTATCCTTCTATTTATACATACAGAATAGGCCTAAACATGGGTAAACCCATGGGCCGACATCCCATTCCCGTTACATATTCCCCAAAACCCAAAAAGGATCCAAAAGTGGGCTGAGATCCCGTGATCTCCGCTTCGTCTTGCGCTCGTCCTTTGACAGGCGATCGAAGTCCCAAAATAGGTCAACATGACCAAGAAACTCCCAAAACTTGGTCAAGGGCCAACAGGCCCCCAACACTCACCTGTGACTCATCCCGAGTCACTCTGGTCTGCCTAGCTCTACCTCGAACACCTTGAGCTTGGCTCAAGCTGCTTCGACTTGCTGCTTTGCTGTGGCCTCTTGTTCGGTGAACTCCTGGATCACTACGTCGTTCATTGGCCCTTCTAGGAATTGTTCTGCTACGTTAACGACCTATTGTAGCTCTGCTCCTCAGCTTTCAACCTCTGTAAACAACTGACATGCCATATCTTTCACAGGTTGGAGCCTCAATTAACTCTCGTTCGATCTGTTATGGCACAGTCTAACGGTCTAATGACAAACCTTTATTGCCTTTCTGCCCATTCGAAGCGTTGATCAAATGATTATAATATCCCCAACAAATATATTTCTTCGCCATGGAAAAGTGCCATGTGTCACTATTCTGATATCCCAACGAAGCTCCAATTCTGCAAATTTTCTGTCTTCGAAGTTCCCTTCTGCAACTTAGGTCTCTTCTTACTTTGCTTTCTAGCTTTCTTTCCAGTGAGCTTCATCTCGGTAGTTCATTTTCCATTTTGATTCTTATGTTCTATGGTTTTAGTCATTTTGCGCTGTTGATATTTGTCCCTAGGGTTTTGGGATAATACTTCTTCTTTGTCTGGAATAGGTACTTCAATCTTCTGTGGATCTTCTAATGTTCTTGTAGCTTTGACATCTGGGTTGCTAGTGTTAAATAGCTTCGATCTGCTCTCCTGTTCTTCAATTAAGAGTGCGATCCTCCTGGTCATGAAATATTTTAACTCTTGTTTCTTCTGCTTCCTTCTGTCTGGCTTGATCTTTGTCAATCCAAGGTTTTCCTATTAACATGGTGAACGGGGCGCTGTCTTCAACAAATTTAATAATCTCAAAATATTCCTCCGTCTAAGTTCCATTGACAGTCATAGGTATCTGGTCGAGCCTTCCACACAGGTTTACCAATTTTCCTTTGAATAACCCTATTCCTCCTAATGAGGGAGTCATAGCAGGTCTCCCTATAGCTTCCCAAGTTCTCTCGGTCATGACATTCACCTGTGTTTCCTCATCTAGAACATAGTCAATGTCAAAGTCTCCTATTGTTTCTTCGATGCATTCTTTTTCTTTGACAATTTATGATAACCTAACATGTCGGTGGTCATTCAAGGTTTCTTTCATCTGTAGAAATACTTTTGTTGATTAAGGTTGGTTGTCATTGATGTCAACCCTTGAAGAAAGACCCGTAGCACAAAGGTTTGGGTAATGAACCAAATATTGTTTGATGTAAATATGACTCATTATTGTTTTGTCATTGTTGATAAGAAGTAAATATGGATGAACTCCAAAGTGGTCCCCTTATGGTGAAAGCCCTCACGAGAAGACACTTTGTGGAGTAAGAGAACCCAATGCTTAATTGTGGAATAATGAGATGAAGGGAAAGGAGTAGATTTGTTAGGAAAATACCTAGATGGATAGTGCTTGTCATGTGATTTTTAGGTGGTATGTTGAACATCATAATTCCTCATGGTTAGAGGGGATTGTGGCCATGTGAAGTTGAAGACCACGGTTTGGGTAATGGACCCAAAGTTTGTTTGATGAGTAGCAATTATGAGTTATGATATATTTTCAGATAATACTATTCTATATGGATAATACATGTCATACCATTTAAATTGGTATGTAGGCGTCCACATAACTCCCTCATGGTTTGAGATTTGTATACAGTTGGAGGACCCTCACATGTCATCCTGAAGCCCCAAAAGGTCAGCGTAATCAAAGTGGTTTAAGAGATTTTAAAGGTAAAATGTTACACATGAAATTACTCACTTCAATAGTGTATGCATGAAGTGTAGTCATTATAAGTGTCGCATTTGCTTACAAGTGTCACAAGTGTTAAAGAAAACGTATTGCCATGATGCCTATGTCGTGCTATAACGACATGAGAAGGTTCAGAACACCTCAAACATTTGATTTGGAGGAGAAGAAATGAGTCAGCAGGCTCAAGAACCTTTTGCCATCTAAAAACACCCAAAACTGAGTTTTGGAGGAGCACTCCCTATAACTATCTCGGGAGTGATGGGCCCCCCATAAGCCGATAGGGAGAAGCGGATATAGCAGCGCATGACCCTTTACTTGAGGCTGGCTACAACCGAGTCTTGCGGTGCTTTCGCTATACACTACTAGGGGCGTTATAATGCTCACGAGTTCCCTTTGATACCTATGCAGACATGGATTGATTTGTTGAGAAGAATGGGGGAAGGATATTTTCATTCTTAGAGGTAGTTGAATTGAATCCTCAATCAAGCCATGATCTTAGAGGCTGAGATCCCTAACTAAGGAGGAAAATCCTCAACTCACTCCAAAAATATCTCAAGTTGTTGGGCAGCCTCTCCAAGGAGATATAAGCAAGCTTTCTCATGGTGAAGGAAATGGAAAGGAGAATCACACCAAACTTATGATCTTATAGGTAAGATGTTGGAACAAAGGTGATTTGGAAGCGAGACCTATGATCTCATAGGGGAGCAATCAATGAAACTATTGTCATTTTGGTCGTGGATATTTCAAGCAAGGGAGGTAGACAAGGAGGACTTGGCCAAGCTGGCAATCCATCTGTTGTAAGTAATGTTTGTCCTCATTAATATAATTTGCTTGAACTGTTTCTTTCTAATTCATGTTCAATCACATGAATTTGTCTCTTTAATAGATAGACCTATTTCAAACTAATCTTGATAGGTAGGAAGTGGTCGTTACTTTTGTTTTGTCTCTGGGCTTATCGGGGAGTGAAGATTGGAGCTCAGCTTCCAGGCATCTGGGGACAAACAGATAAAAAGGTACTTCTTTTCCCTTCCCTCTCACACACTAGTCCACCTAGATCCCCTAAAGGAGGAAGTCGGTGACCATGATAAGCACTTTACGTCTTAGAGTTAAGAGTCTAGTTCTTTGAGGAGATCTACATGTCTGCAGGGAGATTTTCTTTCAACAGTAAATAATAAAGTGAAGTGATGAGTGTATTATAATTCCAAAGTAAATACAAAATAAATTATTTCAATAATAAATTTAATGGAGAAATTGAAGTGGACCCAACCCTAAGGAAAATAGGAAAATTGGGCCAAGTGACCTAGAGATGTTTTTAAGGAAGCTAGCCAAGTGACCTAGAAGATGTTTTTAAGGAAGCTACTTGGAGAGTATAAATAAGAGGCAAGGCTCTCTCATTTGAATCACACTTGAGAATATTGAATACCTATATGTGTATGAGGTAACCAAGGATATCTAAACCAGAATTCTGAGTGAAGGTGAAGAAAAGAAGGCCAAAATGCAAGGATAAATTCTTTTGATGGTGCTTTCTAAGGTATGTTATTTACAGGTCATCTCACCATTTTCGCTATAACTTTTTTTTCTATAATGATTCAGACTGTGAAATTTCTATGCAAGTGAGAAAACATATCCAAGTATCTATGGTAAAAAATTCAGCTTGTGGGTCATTGTATTTTGGGACAGACTCTATTAAACATACCTAGATCCATACTTTAGAAACAAAAATTTCCACTTATCTTACTTCTACAGAGCACAAAGCTTCCAGATCTAAAACTTTTAACTATTATTACCTTTATAAGAGCATAGAGCTTGCAGATATTACCTCTTTTAATCATACGTCCTCACTTTTACCTTTCTTAGAGCACAAAACATTCGGATCCGACCTCTTTTCTTCAGATCAGGCTTCTTTATTTTAGATCCGACCTCTTTTCTTCAACACAAAGCTTTATAGATCAAGTAGAACACTGCGCACTAGGGCACAGATCTTCGCACAAGGCTTTCAAGTCAACTTTTTGCAAAAAACTTCTTCTTCCTCGGTTCCCAGCAATCACAGTTTCAGGTCCCGACAACAGAACCATTTGTTGGCATAGGGGCAGACCCAGGCTTCAACGCTACAACAACACACCAACAAATCTCTAACTACCGGCCCTTTCGGCGAAACCTGCGAAGCATATGAAGTCTCACCTGAGGTAGAGGCATGGGTGGTTGCAAGACTCAAGTGTCTATAACCTTAGCAGGGACACATATCTGTGATTCTAATACTTAATAAAACACTTATCACTGTCAATGCCTTAATATATAATCAATAACTACTTCACTGATAGAACAAGGCTTCATAGTATTCACACTAATCTATTGTATTTAAGCACTTAACATCAATAATTAGGTCAGATATAGCAAATCAAGCACTCAACACATTCATATAGATAAGATCTAGCACTCTTATACATTATTAGCACTGAGCATAATAAGATCTATCTAATCATCGTAAAGCACTTAGAAAAAGAAGATAGAAACACATTAAGACAATCACAAAGCAAGACAACACAACGTTTACGTGGTTCACCCCCACCCTGGGGCTATGCCCACCAATTCTTCTTCTTTATTGTCTTCAGTCAATCGGTTACAAGCACAAAGTCATCAAAACCCTTACTCTGCATAGCATAGAAGATCCGCGCAACTTTCTAGATCCTTCTTCCTTGCGTTACAACACTAAGCCTTTTATAGTCTCACACAAGGTCTTGCACTCAGCTCTGCAAGTCTTACATAGAATGCACAAAGCCTTGATCACACAGATCCAACTCTTGGCACTTAGCCTACATCACATAGATATACTATTCGACTCTTTGACTCTTTCTTACATTGCCTATCCTTCTATTTATACATACAAAATAGGCCTAAACATGGGTAAACCCATGGGCCGACATCCCATTCTCGTTACATATTCCCCAAAACCCAAAAAGGATCCAAAAGTGGGCTGAGATCCCGTGATCTCCACTTCATCTTGCTCTCGTCATTTGATAGGCTATCGAACTCCCAAAATAGGTCAACATGACCAATAAACTCACAAAACTTGGTCAAGGGTCAACAATGGGAAATTGTCTTACTTCTGCCCCAACCCATCTTATTGTGCGTGTAATTCTGGCGCACCTCCTAGTAGAGACTTCATGCAATCTTTGCTTCCATTTTCCTACTCCAATATTCGAATCTGACATATTGGAGTTGATACTCTTCCAACTGAGCACTTCATCTGCAGTTGGATTCACATAGTCTTCTTCTCATGTAGTAGTTCTATACAACTGGTTTACATCATCCTCTAGAACACTGTGAGGCATAGGTTCTACATATCTTTCACAATCTGAGGGATCTAAAGGTGATATTACCCTGAAGTTCCCAACTTCAAATATCATCTTCCTAGTCTTCAAATTAATTATGGCTTGATTATTAAAGGCCCAATCAATTCCCAATAGTGTTGGAAATGGTATAGACTCATCCACCATATCCATTACTTCAAAGTTTGTTGTGGTGCACACACCATCTAGATCCACTATTCTATTCTTCAATCTACCTATGGGAATCACTCTTTGCTGGTTTTCTAGATTCAATTGGATATTGGAATACCCTAGTGTAGGTTCTCCCATTGCTTCCCAAGTCTTCTTTGGAAAAATGTTGACATTTGATCCTAAGTCTAGGATAACATTTCCCATGTTAAAGTCTCCTATGTTCGCATTCAATCTGGACTCTCTACTAGTTATTTTATTTCTATGGACATGATTGATCTTCTTTGGTTTTGTTCCTAACCCTTCTTCTATGCTATATTTCTCAAGGATATTTTTAAACAAATCCATGGAATTCTTATCATTAAGTAATTTAAAGCAAGATTCTAGGAAATTCTTTAAGTTACTTACTTTCTCTATTTTCTCTCCTTTGTAAGTATGATCCAAATACCGAGGCATATAAAAAATAGGAGCATCATACCTATGTGCAGTGTTCGATGTGGAGGCTTCATTCTCCTTTATGAACTCCTTCTTTGCTTCCTTGAAAGTTTCCTTTTCCTTCTTTGCATCAAAATGTTGTTGTGGCTGAGTGTTCTTCTGAATCCAGCACTGAGATTCCTTCTTCTGATCATGTCCATATGATCCTGTCTTCACTCATCCTCTAGTCACTATATTGATGTTCCTCCCAGGGTCCCTTATTTCTACAACAATCCACTGAAAATTCTAGTTATTTAAATTCCTCTTCTCCTGGATCTTTGTCATTAACTTCGGGAAATCTTCTGTCACGTGATTTGTTGCATGACAATACATACATGTTGTTGTTGGTTGAGGACAATCTCTGACATAGTTTCCCTGTTATTGATAGTTATGGAAGATAATATGACCTCTGCCTATGCCCATTCCTCCTCTTCCTCTTCCTCTGAATCCTCCTCTATTCCCATGTGGATCCATGTTCTGTTGATGATACTGTGGAGCCTGATTCTACTGCAGGGTTGTTGAAACTATGACACTTCTTGAAATTGCTACATGTTGCCAACGTGTGGCGTAGACTGTCCTGTCATCAACTCATCCTGCGTCATGTATGCATTTGAGGTTCTTTCCTTCATTAACTCCAGAGTTCTACAATTTTTTTCTTCATGCCATAATGATTTACAAAAGTTAAAGAAAGTACTCTTCAGTTATGTCTTGTACTTCTACATCATAGGGAAGTGATAAGGATCATGCCCATGTGTCTTGCATATTTCACACCAAGGCCCTCCTATAGGAAATGGATTTAGTAGACCTACTCCTAGGTACTGCACAAATGTCAGAAACTCATTCTTGTGATGTCCCTCTGATCTGCACAGGGTACACCACACTGCTTCTCTTTTCTCGCTACTTTTATTATGATTTAATTGTACTATCAAGTTCTTCAGGTCTTCCTTCAGCTCTATAGATGGATCTGGCTGCTTATACTGATTCTCCTCCAACTGCATCGCTACTTGTAGTGCCTCTACCTAGGTTTGAAATTTATGTTGTCTCAAGGGATATTTGAAGTGTGTTAACAGAGAATTTATAAACAACTCTCTATGTTGCATGTCAGAAATGGGATACTTCAATTTACCTTTCAATATCTTGAACTTTTGATCAATGTCCCATACTGATTCTCCTGGTTTTTTTCTAACCTCACTCATCTCATTCATAAATCGATCCCATGATTTTAGCCTCCTATGATTTCAGCCTCTAAAACTTAGTGGTCAGTGCCTGTTTGATCTTTTATACTGTTCCCGACGCACCATGTCGATTGTTTATTGCTAGGTTTATGTAGCAATCCAATGCACAGTTTCATAATGTTATTGCTAACTGTGCTACTTTTGCTGCCTCATCAGTGATTCATTTTGCTTCCCATATTCACTCACACATGAATAGGTGCTTCTTTGGTTCTTACATTCCATCCCCATGGAACTATGGTAATCTTATCATTGGATCTACTCCTGCCATTGTGGAATGTGTTGTACCTGCTCTACGTGGTACTACTATCTGTATACTATTGTTCAGACTTGAACTCCCATTTGTATTACTACTGGTACTTCCACTTGTACCACTACCGATAATGTTGCTAGTACTTCCAATTGTACCCTCACCTATATTATGATCTCCTAGATTCCTCTAACCATCAGTCACTGGTTCTCTAAACAACTCTTTCTTTGCTGATGTGTTAATCGTACATGGGGTTGTAGGTTTTACACTGATTCAGATCTGGATAGGGGTATCTTCTTCCTCATCAGATCCTGCTCCTCTAGTATTTCTTTCATATGTGGCGCACAATATCTCTTCAATGTGCTCCATAGCATGGAGATCCTCTACCTCTTCTTCATCACTCTCCAAGCCTTCCCTCTCAGATACTGCTCTTTTCTTCCTATTAAGCATATATTGGTAGAGTTTTCTACTACGCATCATTCCCACCTTCTCCATAATTTCCTGGATCTCCTCTTGATCCATCATAAAAGGATCTTTCTCTTTACTAATCTCTTCTCTATCCATTTCCCCCTCCATCTCAAACCTTCCTCAGGTTTCCCCTAACTCCCCCATGCACACAAGGTAGTTTAGTTGTATGATTCCATGCTTAGTACCCCTTTATCATGTAATAATCTCTTGATAGAAGTGTACAATGATCTGATGTACCTTCCCCTTCGACCCTTAAGAAACTCATGCTCTGCTATATTGTAATAATTCGATGTATCTACCGCGAACTCAATGATATAACCCACTACAATGTTGTCTAGGCAGAAATATATTGTGTGCGTGAATTTGTTATTCACCCTTTTCAACCACGTGATGCTTTTTTCTGTCCACTCCACTGATCTAACTCAATTTTTTGGATGGGTATATTTCAACCGTGTTATCCACTCCTGCAATAGTGTGGGAAACTCACTAAAGAAACTCTCGTGTATTTCACTGAATACGTATCTCTCTAAATATTGTCTTGGCTTAAACTTAGAGCTTCTATTATATTTATGGGCAAATTCTAGTTCCTGAACTATCAAGCATCTTTCAATATCCACTTTCATGGGGTTCCAACATAAAAACATCCCCTTTTTTAAGCCCTCACACTATATTGTGTGATACATCCCTCCCGATCTAATCTTTTGAGTTCCAACCGACAACATAACCATTGTTGGTTTACTTATGGGATGACCCAGGTTCTAGCTACAAATTACCATCTTCCCTTCTTCCATCGGCCCTTCTGGATACCAGAAGGAAACACATCACACATAGTGCACTGTGCAGTCTCAACCGAGATGGCTTCTATGGGTGGCCGCATGACTCAAAAGTCTGCAACCATGCTATGGGATGTGTTTTTCTCAGAGGCATTTAACCTACTTATTGTTAACCTTCAAACCCTCATTAGATTGTATTCCAGACCACTATCACAACTATTCTAATAGGACTTCATTAAACATTATAACTGTATGTGTTCAATGAAAAGTATTTGTCTATTGTAGCACAAGATTCTGATCTAAACACTAGCTATAACATTCATTTATTTAGAGCTATTCTGTAGATTCCATTAGTTTATTCTTAGTGCACCGTGCTATTGCTTTTATCATTTAACATGTTCATCATAGAATTACTAAATCTAATACAATCAGAAACATTGCATACATTTGCACAAAACACAAATATACCGTGGTTCACCCCCCTGGGGCTACATCTACAAATATTTGTTGCTTTGGATCTTTATTCATCTTCATGCAAAATATAGTGTTGTGCATTGTACAGTCCTTCCTTCAGTACAACTGATCTCCACATATTGCATCGTTCTCTAAAAAATACACACTCTAACAAAATGAACAACCCTCTTGTCATCCTAATACATTCTACTTATACAAAACTGGGACAAGGCCCTTATAAAAAACCTAAACCTAAAAGGATTAGATTTGTCCACTTTCCAATTGACTCATTCATGGTTGGTCCTTGATCCAACCATTCTCCATGCCGATGCTTGTCCATTTTCCAGCTTCTCCGCAGTAGTTTGTCCACTTTGTTACTTATTTTCTCAGCGCATGTTTTCCTCTGTTTCTGGCACACTCCCTTATTTTCTGGCATTGCTTTGATTTCATAAAAACTTCCTTGATTCTCCCCAAAATTGGCTTGCACCAACATAAACACTATAGTTGTGATAACAATCTTTGAAAAGTTTTATATTTGGTAGCATGTGAGCATTATTGAGATAAATGCTTATTGTAATCATTTTCTAGATATAACTAACATCTCCTCTAGGAGAAAATTCTTTTTTATTTCTAGGTTACCATGGAGGAATGATTGATCACAACACTAGAAGATTTTTTCTCTCATCCCTTATTATTATATTTCTTACTTTTTTGTTTTAGGCAGGTCACAAGTGATAGCTCTAAAGGAGCTATTGTGACGATTTTTCTTGCTATTGTTTTATTATTATTACAAAGAATGTTATTCTTGTTTGTTGTTTCTCCCTTGTTGTTCTTGTTCCGGGCAGGTCACAGGTGATAACCTCGAGGAAGCTATAGTGATGGTTGCAGGAGGAAACATATTAGATGAGACATGGAGAAAACTACCCAAGTTGTATACATGACCGTATACATCCATGTACCAAAGAAGATGAAGAAGAAGCTACCTTTGATAGAGAAATTATCTCATATGGAGATTGATTGTACGGAGTAGAAGGCTCCAAAGATGACTAAACATTAGAACAAAAATCACAGTAGACTTGGTCAATGGATAATGAAGCCACCTTGACATGAAGCATAATTCATTTGAATTCTAACTCATCTTTTCACATTAAGACTTGGTATTCAACACCAAGTATATCCTGCAGAGACTATGAAGTTCTTATAGACTCAAAAGAAATCAAGACTCAGAGTAATCCAAATCTCAACAAGGATCAAATGGGAAAAATTGACATCTTCTAGGACTGGTAGATAGATGCCATGAGTTGAGAAGACTAGATCGTAGCTTCAGAGACCTCTAGTGATCCAGATGGATCTCGGTGGCCATCCACCTTTTCCACTGAATCACCATTTTGATCCTGTGGTTTTGATAAACCATGACATTCACCCTTTTGATGGGGAATGTAATGTAATGTCATCTTCATTTGTTAATCACAGAAATCATGTAATGATTTTATGTACATGCCTACAACATAGCGTTAATGCATCAGATCCCATTAGAACTCCACAGTTAAGCACACTCGGGCTAGAGTAGTATTGGGATGGGTGACCACTTGGGAGGTACTAGTATTTTACATGCCTATGACATTTTATAAACTTAGTCTAATTTATCCCAGATGAATCATGGGAATTGTTCTCCTCACACTCTCTCATATATAATTGAGGTGAAGGATGCCCTTTAAGCATGCAATGGAGTGTGATGTAAAGCTTCTTGTGAATGAAGCGTAGCCAACATCTCTTTCTTTTTAGAGATAAGCTACCCCATTTTTCCAGTTTGTGTTCTACATTGTTTTTCTATCTTATTCAGTAATAGAAGTTGGGTTTCACTGTATTTCTGTGTTCTCTTCTATATTTTTGTGTATTTCATTGTTATATCTTGGTTATATTTCTTCCTTCATGTCGTTCTCAAAATAATCCGGATCAGTGGTATCAGAGTAGTCTGCTCCTTGTCATTTCTCAGAGCAGGTCCCCGACAAGGTTAGGGTATAGAGATTTGGGTCTCGAGCTAGTTTTGCTTGAGGAAAACCACTCTCGCTAGCACAAGTGAAATCCCATGCTGGAAGAAAAGAGAGATGGCAGA
The DNA here is from genome assembly GCA_010110895.2 of Picea sitchensis. NCBI lineage: Eukaryota > Viridiplantae > Streptophyta > Pinopsida > Pinales > Pinaceae > Picea > Picea sitchensis. The sequence continues at coordinate 32,222 of SNQJ01S0056250.1, forward strand.
GCAAGAGATCCTTTCAAGAAGTTTCTCGAGGAAGCCCTTGTGTGACAAAGGAATGAGATGATGGACAACTTCACTCAGATCCTTCGAAGACTATTGGTGGTGGCAACCGAGGCATCCTCAACAAGCAACCATTTTGCAAGTGAGACACCCTTCAAGGTACAAGTCAATTTTGATATCACCTTATTTTAAGGCTAGATAGATGCAGATGCTCTAGAAAAATGGTTGAATCTGCTATAAGGTTATTACTCTGTCCAAAAATTTTCCGACAGTGAAAAGATCACCTTCGCGCTCCTTAAATCCATTCCCCATGTCAGATCTTGGTGGGAAGGTTATTGGGAGAGGTACACCGTGGATGAAACTAAACCTATCCTAAGTCCTACCCACGCCGTACACATCTCACATCAAAAATCAAAATCAAATGGCCATGAAACTTTCAGGACCCCCCCTCTCCATCCGAAGTTTAACGAGAGGGGGGGGGGTCCATAATGGTTGTTTTTATTAAACCACCCTTGGACAGGTGTCCGCCCCATAGGCCAGTGGAACCCGCCCCCCCCCCAACAAAATCTCTTACCACCTCAGGGGGGGTCTGGAATACCACCCTCCCGAAAAAAAAACCACTTTTCCCATTTTTTTCAAAAAATCGCCCATTTTTGCCTGTTCAGTACGTCTTCTTTAAAAATGAATTTCGGGCAGAATAAATCAAATTTTAAAAAACCAAGAGAGGTTTTTCTCTGTAACAGGATGAAGAAAAAAACCATCTCTCAGTGTTTTCACAGGTGCCATGAGTAGGGAGAATCAAAGCCATCTTCGAGGCCCTTTTTTCTAGATTTTCATTTTTCCGTTACAGTCCTGATTTTGCCGGAGCTGTTACGGCCAGATGGAGGCGAATTTGGTGAAACCGAGGGAGGTTTTTTTTCAGCACATTCCCATATAAAATAATCTCCTTCATTTTTTTCCCATGTGTTAGCGTTGAATAGAAACATATGTCTGTTCGGACCCCTTTTTTGCAGAAATTAGGCCCGTCTTTCATGGCGGACAGTTCCATATTTTGGGGGATTTGTGGCTATTTTTGGCCGAGGCGGTTAAATCCGACTCACACAACTTGTTGGGGGATCTCCCTTATTTATTTAGAGGATTTTAATGTAAAAGGTTGTTGATTCTTACACCCAGAAGGCTTTTCTCTATGGTATTTTTTTGATTCACCAGGAATACAAAGGGATTTTTTCACAAGATTCCTGTATGTTGACGATTGGTGAAGTTTTTATTTCTTCATTGAATGTGATTCTATTTAGTCTTCATTATGTTTCTCTCTTTCTAATTTTCAAAAGGAGATTTAACGCATAATTTATCCTTGATACTTTGTGCTGTGCTTTTGAGAATCTTAATGTTTTCCTCTGATACTACAATGAAGAAATTCTTGAATGCTTTTTTGTTGTAGTTGATTATCTCGTCTGTTCCTCTTTTACATCACTTTATTTCTAAAGGATACAATGTCTTCATTACCTTGCCCTGTGGAAATACCTTATAGACCTGTGTTTAATTTCAAACTTGTCACAGACCCCATAGCCCAATGGTTTTCTTTTGTTGTCTCAACCAGAAAACTCCAAGAACATAACCCTGTTCCACATAGCTAGCCCAATATCCTCTTCCAACAAAGTTATATCAGATAGATAGATTCCTCTCTGAGTCTTGGAGGGATAGATCCAAGACTCGAAGTGGTTTTGATGTTACCTCTGTGATTTCCCCCACAACCTTGGGCAAATTACAGAGTACTAACATATATGCAGTCAAAATTGAGTAGAAATTCAAGCAGCAGAGGAAGTGGGAGAAGCATGGACAGAGCAAGGAAGGCCAACCTCAAGAGAGTCAATCCCAGATGCATGCAAAGAAGGGTAACAAGAAGTCTAATAAAGACACTGGAAGGTGGTGTGAGTTCCACACTAGCCCTTGGGACAACACTGATGAATGTCGCTCAATATAGTCATTGGTGGTCGAGCTCAAAGACAAAGAGTTGAACCTCAACTTGGACCCTAATTTAGAAAATAATAAAAGGAGATAGATCATTGATGCAGAACCCACTGCTACTGTCACAACTACAACAATCCAACTAGAAGAGGATCCTGAGGAGGGGGAGTGACTCTTCCATTCACAGATGTGGGTGAAGGGCACCCCACTTCATTTTACTGTTGATAGCGGAAGCCAAAAAAACATCATCTCAGCAGAGGTTGTCAAGTAGTTGGATTTTCCAACAACACCACACCCACAACCATACAACATTGGGTGGCTTCACGAGGGTCAAGATCTTCGTGTTAGCCAACAATGTCTCGTGTCCTACAGCATCAAGCCCTTCAAGGATGAGGTATTATGTGATGTTTCTCCACTGCAAGTCGATGATGTTCTATTAGGCCAGCCATACATGTGGAAGCGTCATGCTATTTATGAGTCTCGACCCCGTAGCGTCATTGTTACTCTGGGGGGTCAACTATATAGGATGCCAAAGGTAGTTTCAACTATTTTCCCACCAAAACAATGCCACAAAGTAATCTCTCATACTGCAAAGTTTAGCCTCTTCACAATCTGATCAGAAGGTGAATAGAAGGACACTGCAACCACTGTAGCCTCAAACCAAGACCTTTCTATCCAACAGAAGCAGATCGACAAGATTGTAGAAGAGTACCAAGATTTTCTTGTTGCACCTACGGGGGTGCCTCCACATTGCCTAGTCAAGCAAGGTTATAACAGAACCCTTCATAATCTTCATGTTGCATCTTCACTGATAGAGTTATCCCACACTTAGGTAGATCATGCAACTAGATTGGTTGAACAAATTCAACCCCTCTAGCAACAGGTTCATGACAGCCTTCAACAAGCTAAGCAAGACATCTTCTTCAACAAGGATAGAAACACACCAAGCTTTAGATTTAGCAGAAGTCTCCCCTTCTCCAAAGGGAAATTTACGTAATGGGGACCATTACTTCCTAAGGGGGGAGGAATGATCCAGATGGATCTCGGTGGCCATCCACCTTTTCCACTGAATCACCATTTTGAGCCTGTGGTTTTGATAAACCATGACATTCACCCTTTTGATGGGGAATGGAATGTAATGTCATCTTCATTTGTTAATCACAGACATCATGTAATGGTTTATGTACATCCCTACAACATAGAATTAATGCATCAGATCACATTAGAACTCCGCAGTTAAGTGCACTCTGGCTAGAGTAGTACTGGGATGGGTGACCGCCAGGGAAGTACTAGCATTTTACATGCCTATGACATTTTATAAACTTAGTCCAATTTATCCCACATGCATCATGAAAATTGTTCTCCTCTCACTCTCTCATGTATAATTGAGGTGAAGGAGGCCCTTTAAGCATGCAATGGAGTGTGATGTAAAGCTTCTTGTGAATGAAGTGTAGCCAACATCTCTTTCTTTTTAGATATAAGCTACCCCATTTTTCCAGTTTGTGTTCTACAATGTTTTTCTATCTTATTCAGTAATAGAAGTTGACTTTCACTGTATTTCTGTGTTCTCTTCTATATTTTTGTGTATTTAATTGTTATATCTTGGTTATATTTCTTCCTTCATGTTGTTCTCAAAATAATCTAGATCATCTAGGAGACAAGAAATCTCCTGAGAATATTTCCTTGTTTCAATGACATAGGAGGAAGTCAGTCATAAGGACTTGGATATAGATTTTTCCTTAAGAACATAAGGGAAGTTAGTGGTGACTTCCAAGATTGATCTAACATATCAAGCATGTTGTAGATAATAGTATAAATATGTAAAAATCCTAATTTGTGTCTAGAGGATTCTCCCAGCAAGAGGGAGAAGACTATGACGATACACTTGCTCTAGTAATCAGAGGAAGAATATATAGAACAAACATGATTCATTAAAAGAAGTTGACACAACATGAGATTCAGAGGGAGCAGGTATGAAAATCCCTATATTTTAGATTGATTTATCTCCAGTGTCAGTTGGTGTAGTACATGATTTGGGCCATGGAGACATGAATACAATAGAAGATTGAGTTACCTCTAGAGAAATAGGATAAGCTACCCTCAGTGTAACTTATTGTGCCACTCTCAGTTTTAGATGAATTTGTTTTCATGATAGAGTAGAGGAGTTACTCTCAGAGTTCAACAACCACAGTGGGAATGGAGCAGTCATTCTCAACTTAAGAGAAGTTGCAGGTGCAGAGTCCCAGTTCGAGAGGAACAATTGTAGAGAGAGTAGAGAACATACTCTCATGCAGTGAGATAGATAGTGCTTTGTAGAAATCACATATAACTAGCACATGATTGTGCAGATTAAGTTGCAACTAATCATGTGTACCAACTGGTACAATGTGATGTGAAAATTTGGATTCAAAGTATAGGACAGGAAGACTCATGTCTGCAAGTTGAAGTAAGCTCCAAGAGCTTGGTATGGTAGGATTCATATTTTTTCTAATGATCTTGGGATTAACCAAGAGTAAAGTTGATCCCAACCTTTACTTCAAGATTGAGACTGATCGACCAATTATATTGCATCTATATGCGGATGACTTATTCTTGATGGATGAAGAAAATCTCATCACAGATTGTAAGAAAAAGTTTTCCACTGAATTTGCAATGAATGACCTAGGCCCGATGCACTATTTCTTAGGTATTGAAGTATGGTAGAGCCCATAAGATATTTTTCTTAGTCAAGGAAAGTATGATGTGGAAATTCTGAAGAGATTTTACATGATGGAATAAAGAACCATGTCCACTCCTATGGAGATGAATCTGAAGTTATTGGATGATACTCTATAAAGACAGATTATTGGTTCGTTGATGTATCTGACGAATACCAGGCCATATATATGCTTTTTTGTGAACACCTTGAGCCAGTATCTGGTGGAGCCCATACGTTTTCACCTTGTATCTAGAAAGCATGTGATGAGGTACCTTAAAGGTACATTGGATTATGGTCTCTGTTATACTGGAGATCATGACTTCAGACTATATGGTTATACTGATTCAGATTGGGATAGAAGTGCTTTAGAAAAAAAGAGAACTTCAGGATGTTGTTTCGGTTTGGGGTCAGCCATGACTTCATGGAAAAGCAGGAAGCAATCTCGTATTTCTCTTAGCACGACAGAAGCAGAGTACATTGCAGCATGTTCTGCCAGTTATAAAGCCATATGGATTCAGAAGTTGTTGACAGGTCTGTTCGATCTGGAGATGGAAGACACTGAGATTCTATGTGATAACTAGAGTTGTATAAAGATGATGGAGAACCCAGTGTTCCATGATAAGTCAAAGCACATAGAGATCTGTTACCACTACATTCGTGATATGGTGTAGAGGGGAGTTATAAAGCTCCAATATGTTGGCACAGATAAGTAGGTTGCAGATGTTTTCACTAAGCCTCTATGTCATTTGAAGTTTGAATATGCCCGAGAAAAGATTGGTATTATCTGAAAGGAACTCCCTTGAAAGGGGGAGTGATGTTGATGAAACTGTGGTATCCTGACCAACAATGGGTAGCTCAGTTAGGATTTTATATCCTAGGGAATTGATCATCCATGGGCAGATCCTGAAGGTTCGATAAGGATGATCTATCAGAGTACATGTGCATGTATATGCCAGCTATGGTTAGTAGTGGTAGATGAGTTACGATTTTATATCCTTGGGAATCTTATGATTCCTGATAGATCCCGAAGTTTCGGTAAGGACAACCTGTCGGAGTACCACATGGTAGCTTAGTTAGGATTCTATATCCTAGGGAATCTTATGATTCCTGGGAAGATCCTGAAGGTACGATAAGGATGGTCTAATAGAGTACCATAGATGTTTTTGTTGATGCACCTACCTCATTCTGTTGCCACATATATATGTTGATGTTCCAACTTCATCTTGTTGATGATGTTGTTCCAGCTTTGTGTTGTTGATGATGTGTTGACGGGCGAAATTGACCGTCCATCAATTGAGAGAGTGGAACCGGTCCGGGGTTGTCTAAATAACCCAAGCCATTTGGAATGAACCACCCTGATGAGTTTAACGGCTCCGTTGGCCGCCCTAAGGTCTTTTAAGAAAACCAAAGAGAAAACTAATCTAAACTAACTAAACTAACTAAAACAATCTAAAACAAACTAAAACTAACTAAACCAATCTAACTAAAACTAAATAAAAGAGACTAAACTAACTAACAATAAACAAATTAACTAAAAACAAACAAACAAACTATTACACTAATCTAATTAAAACAAACTACTAAATAAACTAAAACTAAATATAACTATTCTAACTATTATATACAATCTACTAATTACTATTAT
>SNQJ01S0056250.1:38579-54330 GCA_010110895.2 Picea sitchensis
GTTCTCCTCTCACTCTCTCATATATAATTGAGGTGAAGGAGGCCCTTTAAGCATGCAATGGAGTGTGATGTAAAGCTTCTTGTGAATGAAGCGTAGCCAACATCTCTTTCTTTTTGGAGATAAGCTACCCCATTTTTCCAATTTGTGTTCTACAATGTTTTTCTATCTTATTCAGTAATAGAAGTTGGCTTTCACTATATTTTTGTGTTCTCTTCTATATTTTTGTGTATTTCATTGTTATATATTGGTTATATTTCTTCCTTCATGTCGTTCTCAAAATAATCCGGATCATCTAGGAGACATGAAATCTCCTGAGAATATTTCCTTGTTTCAATGACATAGGAGGAAGCCAGTCAGAAGGACTTGGATATGGATTTTTCCTTAAGAACATAAGGGAAGTTAGTGGTGACTTCCAAGATTGATCTAACATATCAAACATGTTGTAGATAATAGTATAAATATGTAAAAATCCTAATTTGTGTCTAGAGGATTCTCCCAGCAAGAGGGAGAAGACTATGACGAGACACTTGCTCCAGTAATCAGAAGAAGTATATATAGAACAAACATGATTCATTAAAAGAAGTTGACACAACATGAGATTCAGAGGGAGCAGGTATGAAAATCCCTATATTTGAGATTGAGATATCTCCAGTGTCAGTTGGTGTAGTACATGATTTGGGCCATGGAGACATGAATACAATAGAAGATTGAGTTACCTCTAGAGAAATAGGATAAGCTACCCTCAATGTAACTTATTGTGCCACTCTCAGTTTTAGATGAATTTGTTTTCGTGATAGAGTAGAGGAGTTACTCTCAAAGTTCAACAACCACAGTGGAAATGGAGCAGTCATTCTCAGCTTAAGAGAAGTTGTAGGTGCAGAGTCCCAGTTCAAGAGGAGCAATTGCAGAGAGAGTAGAGAACATACTCTCATGCAGTGAGATATATAGTGCTTTGTAGAAATCACATATAACTAGCACATGATTGTGTAGATTAAGTTGCAACTAATCATGTGTACCAGCTTGGTACAATGTGATGTGAAAATTTGGTTTCAAAGTACAGGACAAGAAGACTCATGTTTGCAAGTTGATGTAAGCTCCAAGAGCTTGGTATGGTAGGATTAATATTTTTTCTAATGATCTTGGGATTTACCAAGAGTAAAGTTGATCCCAACCTTTACTTCAAGATTGAGAATGATTGACCAATTATATTGCATCTATATGTGGATGACTTATTCTTGATGGATGAAGAAAATCTCATCATAGATTGTAAGAAAAAGTTTTCCACTGAATTTGAAATGAATGACCTAGGCCCGATGCACTATTTCTTAGGTATTGAAGTATGGTAGAGCCCATCAGATATTTTTCTTAGTCAAGGAAAGTATGATGTGGAAATTCTAAAGAGATTTTTCATGATGGAATAAAGAACCATGTCCACCCCCATGGAGATGAATCTGAAGTTATTGGATGATACTCTATAAAGACAGATTATTGGTTCGTTGATGTATCTGACGAATACCAGGCTAGATATATGCTTTGTTCTGAACACATTGAGCCAGTATCTAGTGGAGCCCATACGTTTTCACCTTGTATCTAGAAAGCATGTGATGAGATACCTTAAGGGTACATTGGATTATGGTCTCTGTTATACTGGAGATCATGACTTCAGACTATGGTTATATTGATTCAGATTGGGATAGAAGTGCTTTAGACAAAAAGAGAACTTCAGGATGTTGTTTCAGTTTGGGGTCAGCCATGACTTCATGGAAAAGCAGGAAGTAATCTAGTATTTCTCTCAGCATGACAAAAGCAGAGTACATTGCAGCATGTTCCACCAGTTATAAAGCCATATGGCTTCAGAAGTTGTTGACATGTTTGTTCGATCTGGAGATGGAAGACATTGAGATTCTATGTGATAACTAGAGTTGTATAAAGATGATGGAGAACCCAGTGTTCCATGATAAGTCAAAGCACATAGAGATCTATTACCACTACATTCGTGATATGGTACAGAGGGGAGTTATAAAGCTCCAATATGTTGGCACAGATGAGCAGGTTGCAGATGTGTTGACTAAGCCTCTATGTCGTTTGAAGTTTGAATACGTCCGAGAAAAGATTGGTATTATCTGAAAGGACCTCCCTCGAAAGGGGGAGTGATGCTGATGATACTATGGTATCCTGACCAACAACGGGTAGCTCAGTTAGGATTTTATATCCTAGGGAAATGATCATCCCTGGGCAGATCCTGAAGGTCCGATAAGGATGGTCTATCAGAGTACATGTGCATGTATATGCCAGCTATGGTTAGTAGTGGTATATGAGTTACGATTTTATATCCTTAGGAATCTTATGATTTCTGGCAGATCCCAAAGTTTCGGTAAGCACAACCTGCTGGAGTATCACATGGTAGCTTAGTTAGGATTCTATATCCTAGGGAATCTTATGATTCTTGGGAAGATCCTGAAGGTATGATAAGGATGGTATAATAGTGTACCATATATGTTTTTGTTGATGTACCTACCTCATTCTGTTGCCACATATATATGTTGATGTTCCAACTTCATCTTGTTGATGATGTTGTTCCAGCTTCATGTTGTTGATGATGTTGTTCCAACTTCATGCTAATGTTCATGTTCTAGCTTCATGTTGATGTTGATGTTCCAGCTTCATATTGTTGATGATGTTGTTCCAGCTTCATTTTGTTTATATTGATCTTCCAGCTTCATGTTGTTAATGATGATGATGTTATTCCAGCTTCATGTTGTTGATGATGTTGATGTTCCATCTTCATGCTGTTGATGATGATGATGTTACTCCATATTCACGCTGTAGATGATGATGATGTTTAGTTTCTACTGATTTTAATGATGAGAAAAACTTCCGATGACCTATAGATATGATTGATAATGTTCTTGATGTTGATGACTATGTGCCCTCCTCTTGATGATGTATTGAGTCCAGTTAGTTGTTATAAATGTTTTCAGTATAATACCCTTCTTGTTAAGGGGGAGTGTTGAAATATTATAACTTCAAAGAATATTCTACCTGAGAAAGAGTTGAATATTATGATTTTCTTATATTTAATTAGGCCCTATTGTGCCTTAGTAAAATTTGGCCCTATTGTTCCTTGACAGTTAATTGTAAATTAAGAGGGTAAAGTGACAGGTTTTCCCAGACCTAATTATAGGTTGGCCAGACCATTATTTATAAGAGAGGCCAATGCCTCATTTGGACACACACACCTAGCTCTGCAGTGTGCAAGTCATGGAGGAGAAGCTGCTACAACTGGGGGTGGTGTCAAGGACGATTTTTGGTCTATCTCTTGGTATTTCTTGGTCAAGTGGTGTGATACTCTTCCTAGTGAAGGAGTATAGGAGGATGTTATGTTTGGTATTTGGTCTGTTTATATTGAATAATTTTTGCTGGGTTTTCTTCCCCATGAGGGTTTCCAAATTTAATCTGTGTGTCTCTATTGTTTCTATGATTTCCTATCTTTTAGTGTTCTTATTTATGCAACTAATGTGCTAAATGATTATAATAATATAGAAGAATTGTAACTGCTAGATGTATAAGTAAAACTTCAAATGATTTAGGCTCTGAAGTAAATGTTTTACCTAAGAAGACATGAAAGTGTACGGGGGAACCCACATTAGGATATTCACATTTCCAGTTGAAATTGGTGAATCAACATATAGTGCTTCCAATTGAAAGACTTAAAGGTGTGAAAGTAGACTTGGATGGAGTGCGCACTATGGAATATTTTGAGGTTACAAAAATAGTAGATGGCACAACACCCTACCCAACATTACTATGACTGGATTGGGAATTTGATAACTAGGTTGTGATTAACCTGGAGACATGGAAAACGACTTTTGAATGAGGCGAGTACTGAGTAATTTCTCCACTAGATCCCTTAGAAGGAGAAAGGTTTGTAGAGGCAACATGTTTGGACTTGGAAGAAATCAATTGGCTATATAGGACTACTTCGTGAGAAGAAGATTATGTCAACTGAACTGCAGATGGGGTACTCAGCTGGAGAAGCATTACATCGTGTGCCTCAAACTCAGACACAGGTCTGGAGAACTGGCAGAAGAGATTACATGAAGTCTCCACAAGGAGGTGCACAAGAATAGACTGCGCAGTAAGGTGGGTGGGTACAGAGATAAGGGAACCTCCCATTTTTCATGGTTTGAACGAACTAGAAGAATTCTTGACAAATTATGAGGAAGAAGTTTTGGAAAATTAGCGTTTGTTAGCCTTGGATATTTCACTCAAGGAAACACTTGCAAGATGGTGGGGCACGCATAAGGAAACAATTCAAGACTGGTATCAATGTAAAAGGTTATTGCGCATTAGATTTGGTGCATAACAGGGGAGCAATACATTTTGGAAGTATGATGAGCGAGGAAGGTTAGTTGAGAACCTAGAGAAACGTAGAAGACAATGGAGGTTGACACCACTAGAAGAATGGCCTCATTACTTTGTTCATAGATTGGAAGGGATACCAAGGAACTGGTATATAGACCAGGAGATGCGCAGAGGCACTACAGAATGGACAACATTCCAACAAAATTTTGTGGTAACTTTCTCATTTGAGCATGATAGCCCCAATATTGATTCAACCCTGAAGCTGATACAAGGAATGATATTTTTTTAGGAACTTGAGGTGGAAATTATAACAGAACATCAATAGCAGAAGACATGAAATCAAAGACTTACTCTCATGTTATCATGTCGCATAGGAAGCACCAGATGAATATGATCCATGCAACATTCAGATAATAGAGTTTGAAGGTGAACAAGAGGTGCAAGTTCCATCTCTGAAGTTAGAGGAATTTGTTGCACCAATTAAGGTCAAGGAAGTTAACATTGGGACAGAATAAAACCCTAAAATGGAAAGCCTTGGAGACTACTGGTGTTGGTCCTCGACCAAGTTTTGAGGAAAACTTGGTTAGGTTTGGACCATTTTTGGACTTCAATAGGCTGGTCAAAGATAGTGCACCCAAGCAGAGCTGAGATTGTGGATCTCACTTATTTTGCGGGCTATGTGGACCCATCAAGGGGTTATTTAGCGTTTTTGTAATGGGTTATGGGATGTCGGCCCATGGGGTTTACCCATGATTAGGCCTTATTGTAAGGGATTGAAAAAGTATAAATAAGTAAGAATGTATTGTAGAAGAAGATAAGTAGTGTGAAGTGACTAAGTGCAAGCAATTTTGAGTTGCTTTGTGCAACATAATGTGTATGTGATAAGGCTCTGTGCTCAGGAGAGAAGTTGGCTCTATGCTTAGAACTAGTTTGGAAGGAGGATATGGTGCTCAGTGCGCAGATATCCTATCCTATGTGAAGCTTGGCCCTATGGCTTAGTGCAAGGGAGCAGATGAATGTAAGATCTGGACAAATAATAAAGAAGACGAAGCAGTTGGTGGATGTATCCCCACTCTGGGGTGAACCATGTATATCTTGTGTCTTTGGTGTGTTTGTGTTGTGTTATCTATGTCATTTATTTTCTTAGTGCCTTGATTATTATGTATGACAAATGGATCTATTGTTTCTTAGTGCTTTACTTGTGTTAAGGATGAATGGATTCTAGGTCTAACTTATAATGCTAAGTGCTCAGGGTATGTAATCATTGACTATTACTATGACAATCTAGATTGGGTATGTTACGTGATGTTAATAAATCTAATGAACTAATGCATCTCATCTCCTAAGTGTTAATAGAGTACTCTGCGAAGTGTTATTATCATATATTTGTGTCCTAGCTCAGTTATAGACACCTGTGTCTTGTAACCCCCCTTACTTCTACCTCGGGTGAGACCTTACCTGATTCGCAGTTGTTGCCGAAAGGGCCGGTAGTCAGGGTTTTGTTGGTATGTTGTTGAAGCGTTGAACCCTAGTTCTGCCCCTATGTCAATAAGTGGTTCCGTTGCCGGGAGCTAAAACTGTGAATGTTGGGAACTGAAGAAAAGAGAAGCTCTGTGCGTAGGTCCGCTGCTGTAGTGCGCAATACTCTACTTACTTGTGAAGCTTTGTGCTAAGAGAGAAATCTGATCTAAAGAAAAGAGGTAAGATCTTAAAAGAGGTAAAGATTTGTTCTTTGATAAGAGTAAGATAAGTGAAATATTTTGTTTCGAAAGCATGAATTTAAGTATGTTTAATAGATTTTGTCCTAGTCCGAAGACTAGGGCGTAGCTGGAAGAAAGAGTTGATCTGAATAAATTTAATAGAAATAAAGAAAGATATGTTATTCCTATGCATAGAAAGAATTTTTGGACTAATAAGTGGATGCGAGAACCTAGAAAGAATTTTTGTAGATTGCAGGTCCAACACTGTGATCCTAGTGCGTAGTACAAAAGAGGTTAGGGAACATATAAAAGAAAAAGAGGATTGACATTGTGCTATAATTGCAGAAGACCGGGACATCTTGCTAAGGAATGCCCTGGTACAGGTCCTATTTGTCTTTGTTGTAATATTTTTAGTCACGAGGTTGAGGATTGTCTAAGGATGATTGCTAAAGTTGAAAGAATGAACATGAGACAAGAAAAATATGAAGAAAGTCAAGAGACTAAGGGCATGTTAAAGAGTCATAAAGAGAAAGAATTAGAGCAAGGTCAGACTATGTTATTACAGTTGAAAGAAACGATGGATGTTCACAAAGATGTCAACTTACCAAAGATCCTAAAAGTAAAACAACACATAAGTACAAGAATAGAAGACTTCGACATAGAATATGTCTTGGATGAAGAAACACAAGTGAATATTATGACAAAAGAAATTTGGGAAATTTTGGGAAAGCTTACTATGGTACCTTCATTGGGAAGGATAGGCTTGTTTAAAGGAAAGATGATAACCCTATGTGGAAGAGTTACTAATGCACCTATTATTATTCATGGAACATTGACTGAAAAAGAATTTGAAGTCGTTAAGTTTGTTGAGAACATCAACCCTTTCCCACTTTTATTAGGTAATCCTTGGATTGAGAAGGATCAGATCAGAAGGAAAGCAGAGGAAGAAGCTACAGAAAAGAAAAAACAAGAACTAAGGGATTTCATAGCTAGAAAAATAGACCGTCTAATAGAAGAACGAGAGGATAAGTCGAAGCAACAAAAGAAAGTAACAACATAGGAGGAACATAAGGCAAGAGAATTAGATATCAAGGTTGAAATAATGCAAGAAGGTTTGAAGGACCTATCCATTCAAGAAATAAGTATAACCACCCAGGATGTATTAAGAGAAGAGATATTAACTTCAAACCCTTTGAGGGCACATAAATAGTACAAAGTCACTACTCTAGGAGAAGATAAGAATAGGGATGGAAAGAGGATTCCAGAAAGAGTTAGAGAGACTAAGATCACATAAAAGAAGGCATGGAATCTCAATAAAAAAAAGCTAACTTGGAAAAGCTACATAAAGCTACAAAGAACAAATGGAAGACTTCGCAGACTGGAACCTCGTAGGAGGCAAGTTCGCAGGATTTGAGCCTCACTGGAACAACAAGACTGTGCATAATGAGACTTCACCCTAGCGAATATATATGATCGTTGGAGGCACCCCAACCATTAGAACAATGCTCCAGAACGATTAGAAAATGCATTTATGGGCTGATGGACTGCTTTTGGGGCATTGAGACTACACCATAACTAATAGATTTGCATTGATGGAAGAATTCCTGGCCATTGGAAGAATCTGTTATGGTGCCCCACTTATTTAACTCATTGATTGTTGCATCGCGACCACTTTTTTCTACCCGTGATTATCTAAGCAAAGAAGATAATTGATTATGTGTCGAGCTATGTTATCAGAAGCTAGACCTCGCCATCCGTTTGTCTACTCCACTTGTCCGTTGGTCTACCCCGACCTGTCTGTTAAAAGTGAGAATGCCAGACGAACCTAGTGAATTAGAGAAGTCTGTCAAGGAGGTCCTAAGAAGATAATGGCCGACAGACAGTTATCTGAAGGTGTCTAGGCATCATCAACTAGGGATTGCAGGTTTCCCCTTCGACTGGACATCATTTTGGCCATGTCAACCCCATGAATGAGAAGTGAAGTAAGCATCGTGGTGATTTGGCTAATGCAGAGAAGATCCCATCAATCCTACTAGAATATATCTCGCCTTTGGCTGGTGCAGTTAACTGCGACAACATACCCCGAGACTATGAGTACACCCTGTTCACCACATACATTTCGAAGGGAATACACGTGGTCGAAAGTTAGTTGGGATATATCCCACTACTGAAGAACAACGACTTCAATCTAGGCAACAGAAAGAACTATGCTATGATAGCACCCCACCGCTACTTGACGAATTCAACTGGGAAGAAGCCTTGCCTCATCTCCCAACCATGGATTAAGAGACTGGCGCAGTCCACTGTGCCGAATGTGATGGAGATTCCCCATTTTGGTCGACACCAGGAGGTTAACGCTTGTGTTAAACTTCTCATGCCATGCTATCATGGTGGATACATGTGGCTTGACCGAAGGATTACTGTGGATCCAGTGCTGATCCACCAAATTACAAGATTAAGCATGAAGGGACCCGACCCTCAATAGTTTTATCTAGGGAAGGCCTTAGACCGCTCTTTGGCACAATGCATCAAGGAAGCTTATAGCGAAGTCGAAAAAGAAAAACGAGGCTACAAGGTATCCTCTATACAGGATGGTGCAGTGCGCCTCACTTGCCAACTCATAGCTAGCAAGCTCGTAAGGAAGAACCACCCCACACAGGTCACCAGGTTCATGGTGGGCCTCTCAAGAAAATGTGTGGAGGGAATGCAGATGAATGGGGCAAGTTACCTTGTCAATGAACTAGAGAAAGATTACCGTGAAGCTCAGGATTTGGGATACGAATTCCATTTTATTTGGCTTATCATTTTGATCGCATTTGTCGCTTGGAAAAATCCTGAAGGGGCCACCTTTCCAGAGATCGAACCTTCGGAGCTGTTGGTCGCTAGGTTTTCTACCTTGTGGTACACCAACGATATGATGAAGCAGTGGCATTCCAACGCTGTGTTTCATGCATATTACCAACAATTGAAGGTGTTGGCACAGGGGCAAACCCAGGTTTCAGCTCCAAGAGTGCACCAACAAGCCCTAGCTATTGGCCCTTTCGGCAACACCTGTGAAGAAGATGCAGTCTCACCCGAGGTAGCTATGAGGGGGTTGTAGACATAGATGTCTACAACCAAAGGGAATATCAAGTGGATCTCATACAACATCAACATAACATGCATCTATCACTTTTCAACTCAGATCTA
Source organism: Picea sitchensis (assembly GCA_010110895.2). Taxonomy (NCBI): domain Eukaryota; kingdom Viridiplantae; phylum Streptophyta; class Pinopsida; order Pinales; family Pinaceae; genus Picea; species Picea sitchensis. The sequence continues at coordinate 47,834 of SNQJ01S0056250.1, forward strand.
CTCTGCACATCTACTTATCATATCTAAATCAGTAATGCAATCACAGTATATCAATGACAAATACAAGATGCCAATCACACACAACACAAAATATACGTGGTTCACCCTCTCCCTAGGGATACGTCCATAGAACTGTGCTATATTATATTAGGGTAAAGCATACAGTTCTTGTCTGCGCTCTTAGATATCAGTTCTTCTCTCTTCTTCTCTCAATCTCTCCTCTCCCTGCGCACCCAGCTACAGGTTTTATCTTCGCAGCCAGCTGAAGATATTACAATTCAGAAGGATCTCGTAATCAACACTTCTCTCTCTCACAATTCTCCTCTCTCAATCGACTTAGCAATGATAACAATACTATCTAACCAGCCCAAAAGTACCAACCCAACCTAGATCCTTTAGACCTCTGTTTATACATTACAATCACTCACTGACAGCCTTAGGTCGAAACCTAGGTGTCAAAACCCTAGATGCTAAAACCCTAGGTATCTAAAACCCTAGGTCAACTTGACCCACATTTTCCAGGCTTCACCAGCCTGGCTTCCCTTCCTTCCCGGGCAGTGCTCCAAAGCATCCCACTGTGGCTTTTCCTGCTTTCTGAGTTGTCCATGATCCTTCTTCCTTCTTGATCTGTCATCCCTAATCTCCTTGTCCAATGGCTTTCTTTCTCGGACTTCACTCCATCTTTTCTTCTCTTTTGCTCACTTCGACCTAGTATCAGTCACTATGTCTTTCGCGCAGTTCGCGTTTGACCTTTTATTCCTTGAACTTTTCTCATTTCCATACCCAAGGGCCAACAGGCCCCCAACATTCACCTGTGACTCGTCCCTAGGCACTTCAGGTCTGATTCCTCTATTTTTCTTCGTCTTTAGACTACGCAGTGCAACCTTTATTTTTTGATCTATGCCTCCTCTCCCGCATTATGCAGACCATCTTTTCTATGTCCGGTACCCATTTCCAACTGCACCTGGTACCTAGACCCTTTTCCTTATTGCTTCTACTGAGAGTTGCGAGGAAGCTTGTTGTCATAGTACAACTTCAGGTGACTGCCATTCACCAATCCTTCATTCCATTCTCCTTTCAATGTCTTCAGTTGTGCAGCCACCTCTTCTGTAACATAGGTGATCTCAAAAGGTCCGAGGCAATGCGTTCTGAACTTCCTTGGGTGTTTTATAAACTTACTTTCATACATCAGTACTAAATCACCTTGCTTGAATGCCTTCTTCTTGATGTGTCTGTCATGATAGGCCTTCTCTCTTTCCTTTTGAACCCGATGGTGGAATCCTGCAATAAATCTGTCTTCTTCTAACTCAACCAACTATCTGAGCCGCTCACGAAGAGCACTGTCATCATCCATACCTGTAAAAGCATCGATCCTTAGACTTGGCACCATATATTCCATTGGGACAACAACTTCAAGGCCATAAACTAGCTTAAAATGGGTCTACATGGTCAACTTCTTGTAAGTGGTTCTATAGGCCCATAGTACTGTAGGTACTCTTAAATCCCAGTCATCCCTGTTCACACTGCAAACCTTCGTCAATGTTGTCTCCAATATATTATTAAATGATTCAACTATCCCATTTTCATGTGGATGGTATGGTGTGCTCTTCTGATGATGTACTGCAAACTCCTCAGTCAGGGCTTCAACTGTCTTATTGATAAAATGTGTGCCTTGATCACTCATAAGGATCTTAGGGCATCCAAACCTGGTTATGATTTCATAAACAATGAAGCATGCAACTGTAGTGGCACTACAGTCCTTGACTTCTCTTGCTTTGGCCCATTTGGTCAAGTACTTTGTCGCAATAATTATGTACCTTGCTCTTGTGCACTTTCCTGGTGGGTTTATAGGTCCAACGAAGTCAATAGCCCATTTCTCAAATGCTTGTAGGGTCACTTGTGGTGCTAATGGAATTTCATCTTTTCTGGATGGTTTCCAAACTCTTTGGCATACATCTCAAGCTCTGGAGTAGTCTTTAGCATATCTGTGTAAGGTAGGCCACCAAAGGCCAACTCTAAGAACCTTCTGCGTACTTTCTCTACCTGATTAATTTCCTCCTGCGATTCCTTCATGAGCTTCAAAAAGGATCAGTTGTCATTCTGCCTCCATAACACATCTTCACAAGATCTCATTCAGTCCCATCTTGTATAGATGTCCAACTATAAGTGAGAAATCTGCAGCGCGCACTACTAGTTGTTTCTTCTGTGGAATTGTATACTCACTAGGTGCCATTCCTTTTGACAGGAACTAGACTATTTATGTGAAGTGATCATCAACCTTGGTAATGGCTAGCAGTTGTGCATCTGGTAGTGTATCCTCCAAACTGGTGGGTTCTTCGCCATGTTCCAACCTTGACAAGTAGTTAGGAACTTTGTTCATTTTTCCTAGTTTAACTATGATCTCAAAATCATATTCTTGAAACAACAGAAGCCATATGCATATTCACCCCCCCAAAATTGGCTTGTTGACCAGGTATTTCAGCGCAGAGTGATTTGTCAACATTTTAGAGTGTCCACCCAACAAGTAGTGGCGAAATTTCTGCAGCAAATACACCATGGCTAATCCTTCTCTATCTGTGGTGGTGTAATTAATTTCGGCCGTGGATAGCTTCCTGCTAGAAAAGGCTAATGGGTGATCAATATCTACTTCTCCAGGTTGTGCTAACATATCTCCTAATGCAATGGAAGATGCATCAACATGCATGTGGAATGCCTTTCTCCAATTTGGAAAAACCAGAATGGGCGTAGTAACCATCTTCTGTTTCAGTGTGTCGAAGATGTTCTGGCATTCTTCTGTCCAACTGAACTAACAATCTTTCTTTAATAGATTTTCCATGGGTGTTGTAATCTGGGCATAGCCTTTGATGAACTTCTTGTAATAGCTCATATGTCCCAGTGCAATGCGCAGTTGTTTGACCGATGTTGGAGGTGGCAGATTAACAATAATGACAATTTTAGATGCGTCTACCAACAACCCCTGCTTACATACAATATGACCTAATAGTACTCCAAATGGTGAGAAGAAGATGCACTTCTTCAGATTCAAAGAAATTTGACACTGCCTGCATTTGTCCAACATTAGTCTTAGACATTCAATATGATTTTTCAACAAACTAAACACAGTCCAGTCATCAAAATATGCTTCTAGAAATTTATGAAAATATTCTTTGAATGCTTCAACCACCACCCTAGAAAATATGGTTGGGGCATTCTTTAGTCCAAATGGAATTACTGTATACTGATAAGACCCCCATTCTGTGGAAAATGTGGTCTTATGGTGATCCTCCTTAGCAATTCAGATTTGATGGTATCCCAAAAAGCCATCTGTAAAAGAATATACCTCCTGGACTCCCACGTTGTCTAACACTTCGTCAGTGAATGGTGTAAGGAAAGGGTCATGCAAACAAGCATCATTTAAATTCCTGAGATCCACACAGATTCTGATCTCTCCTGTCTTCTTGTCTTGTACCACCATAGGGATGATACGCTCCGACTCTTCGACAGGTTCTATAATCCTCGCTTCCAGCATTCTGTCGAGCTCAATCTTCACTTTTTCTTTGTATTTTGGGTTCAATATGTAGGGTCTCTGTTTAATTGGTTTTGCATCCAGTTTCAAAGAAATTCTCATATCTCCAATAGGTCCTTTGATTCCCTTCATATCAATGAACTTGGTTGGAAACAAGTCCTGATATTCGTGCAACAACTTTGTAATCTTGTCAATGGTAGCAGTGTCCCAATAGTCTCTGACATTGGCAAACTTTGGTGTCTCTTTTGTTCCAATGTTGACCTTCTTTATCTGGATCGGTTGTCCAATAAATGGTAGTTCAACTCCTAGTCCTTCCACATCTCTCTGGCCTTCTTTTTCGGCAATGTTCACCTTCCTCAGATCATCGTCTTCATTGGCATTGATGTTGTAGCAGCTTTGCAATTTCTGGAGAGGCGCAATCCATTCGTCCTCTTCCTGTTCTAAGGGAAGGCTAGATACCTCCTCAAATACTTTATGTCTGACAATATGTAATGCTTGATCTACTGACAGAAACTAACTTTCAAACAAGAATGTAGTTATAAAATTCCGAGTCATACCTTCCCAATCTGTAGTGATGAGGCGGGGCTTTGCGTGGAGGTACCAGTTGATAAGTATTGTGTCCAGCATGTTGATGAATTTGTGTACCCACTGTTCTTGCAGAATGTCACTCCAGGCCTCTTTGCAACATTGCACATGTTCCTTTGGGCAACTTCGACATGTTTAGAGAACTTCACAACCTTCTACTTGTGCTGAGAATCACGCTGTCATCAGAGTACGACATTGTGTCCAGTTTGTGATATTACTTTTGTGCATCCCCCACCATCTTGCTGGGGTGGCTTTCAAGTTCTCATCCATTGCCAACAACCTCTGTTTTGTTGGTAAACTTGCTTCAAAGTCTAATAGGAAAGCTTCTAACGGATTGAGACCATCAAATGTGGGTAAGTTACTTAATATTGTGCCGATCCAACGAACTTATTTAGTTAATCTAGCACATCTCCTTGTAGATACTTCATACATCTGGTTCTTCTAGTTCTCTAGTGCTTCTTTTGAATCCGATGAGCAGGCAATGTCACTTCACCAGCTTAGATTTCCATCAGCTGTAGTATTGATATAATCCTGTTGTCCAACTGTCAGTTTGTATATGTTCTCCAGTTCATATGCGTGGTCTTCTTCTTTGATGGGCTCTGTGTATCGCAGACCTTCATCTAGATCTAAAGGTGCAATGACCCTAAGGCCATCTTTTTCAAAAGTCATATGTCGTTTCTTCAAGTCAACCACAATGGAATTATTGAAGGCCTAATCAATTCCTAACAACACAGGGTAAGGGCAACTGTCATCAACTATCTCAATTACCTCAAAATCTGTAAACGTTCTTACTTCGTTGATGTCCACATGAACATTCTATAGTCATCCAAAAGGGCTGACAACTTGCTGATGAGCCATCCTAAGTCTGATAGGGGAATAGATCAACTTCATTTTTTCCATCAGTGCCCAAGTTTGCTTTGTTATGACATTGACCTCTGACCCTAAGTCGAGGACTACATAATCTATATCATATTCTCCTATCTGAGCATTCAAGTGTAATTCTTTATTCGTCCTTCTCTTCTTACCAATTTGGTGTACTGCCCTATTCAGTAAGGGATCTATCTTTCCTTTCTCATATTGTTTGATTAAGTTCTATAACTCTTGTATAATGCTTTCTTCTTGGATCAACTTAATACAAGTATGTAAAAATTTCATGAGCTTGCTTACCTCTTTTCCTTCTCTTGGCGAAGCCGACTGATCAAAGGCATGAGGCATTCCATACTCTCTTATTTCTGGTTGCGTCTTTGATGAAGAACCTTGATTTGCATTGAATTCTTTTCTTGCGTCCTCAAAGATCTATTTTTCTTTCTTTGCATCGAAAGTTTGGGTCTTCTTTGCAGCTTTCTCGATTCCTGAGTATTTTGCGATATTCCCTTGGGTCATTCTATCCTCTCCTATAGCAGTGCCTCCTTGAGTGATAACAACGACTCTAGGATCTGCTCCATGGGGTTAAGCTTTGATTAGCTATATTTGAGGGTTCTGTTGAGGTCCTCATCTTTCTTGAATCTTATTCAACAATACTGGACAGTCCTCACTGACATGCTCAAAGGAGTTGCAATAACTGCAAGTGGTACAAGGGTTCTGACAGTCCCTTGCTAGATGTCCTGGCTATGTGCAATTATAATAGATTATTTGTCCTTGACCTCGACCCATAACTCATCCTTGTCCTTGTCCTCTGAATCCACCGCAAGGATTCAAGTTTCCTTTGCCTAGAGAGTTGTACTGCGTAGTGTTTCCTTCTTGCTGTACTTCACCTTGAATTTTGTAAATGTCTTTTGATCTTTCGTGCATGAGGTCATAAGCTCTACAATCTCTATCGTCATGCCCTACTGACTTAAATAATGTGCAATACAAGTTTGTAGGTGTCTGAACATACTTTTGCATATAATAGAACTCACCAGGGCGATGTCTGTTTCTGCATACTTTGCACCAGGGTAAGGCGACCTGCTTCAAGGGGCTCGGGGCTCCAGAAGTCAAGTAGTCATTGAATAAAGGGCAGTGTTCCTTGTCATGGCCTTCTGTTATGCACCTGACACACCAAATGTCTTCTCTTTTGTATTTTTTTTTATCCTTCTTCATGTCTGTTATCACTGAAATTTCGTCCGCACAGGGCGACAAGAACTCAACATCATCAGCACAGAAAAACAGTCATTCATGGCACAAAGGTTAACTCCACAGCACAACAAAAGGGCCAAAACTATACAAAATTGGCTAAAATATTAAAAAGCGCATCGCGCCCATGGTAAACTAGCGCATGCGCGCATTATATTCGTACATCGGGCGCATATGCGCGGCTGTGGGGTGCAGAACCCGCGCGCCTGCCAAACGGCGCATTTATGAAGCTGGTCGGCCTCCCAACCACTAATGGATCGGCTCCCAAGTCGAT
>SNQJ01S0056251.1:14552-26776 GCA_010110895.2 Picea sitchensis
TTATGACTAAAAGAGATAAGATCTATAAGCTTTGTACTCTGTAAAAATAAGATAAGTGGAAATTTTTTGTTTCTAAAGCATGGATCTAGGTATGTTTGATAGATTTTGTCCTAGCTTAAAAACTAAGGCATGAATATATGAAAGAAGGTTTGATATGAATTGATCTGATAACAACAGTGATAGATATGTTATACCTATGCATATAAATAATGTTTGGACTAAAAAATGGATGCAGGATCCTAGAAATAATTTTTTGCAGGTTAGCTCCTACGATCCTAGTGCGAAGTACAGAAGAGGATAGGGATCATTTAAAAGAAAGAGAGGATTAACCCTCTGTTATAGTTGCAGAAAACCGGGACATCTAAATATGGAATTCCCTGGTGGAAGGCCTAGTTGTCTTTGTTGTAAAGCTCTAGACCATGAAGTATTGGATTGCCCCAGAGTGATTGCTAAGCTTGAAGGAATGAATCTGAACCAAGAGGCAGATCTAGAAATAGAATAACCCCATAAAGAATCAACGAAAGTATTGCTACATATGAAAGAAACCTTGGATGACCATCGACATGTTAGGTTATCAGAGATATTTACAAAAAAATAATGCATCGAAGAAAGAATAGGGGACTTTGACATTGATTGTGTTCTGGATGAGGAAACACAGATGAATATTATGCCAGAAAGAACCTGGGAAGCTATAAGGAGGCTTGTTATGATCCCTTCACTAGGAGGAATAAGTTTATTCAGAGGAAAGATAGTAAACCTACATGGAATACTCGCTCGGATACCCATGACTGTCAATGGAACTTCGATAGAAGAAGACTTTGAGATTATTAAATCTGTTGAAGACGCCCCATTTACCATGCTAATAGGAAAACCCTGGATTGATAGAGATCAAGCCAAACGAAAGGAAGAAGAAAAAGTTTTGGAACAGAAGAAGAAAGAGTTAAAAGACTTTATGACAAGAAGGATCGTGCACTTGATTGAGGAACATAAGAGAAGATCGCAGATATTTAATACTAGCAACCCGGATGTTGAAGCTAAGAGAATACTAGAGGATCCTCAGAAGACTGAAGTACCTATCCCAGACAAAGAAGAAATATTACCCCTAATTCCTAGGAGAGAACCTCAACAGTGCACAGTGACTATGCTAAAATAATATAGGAATCAGAACGAAAAAAGATAGACCGAGTTAAAGATTACTGGAAAGAAGGCTAGAAATATAAGTAAGAAGAGGGCTAAGATTGAAAAGTTACAGAAGGCCCCAGAGGGAACATCGCATAAAGAAAACTTGCAGAATGGGAGCTTCGTCGGGATATCAAAACAGTGACATAGGTCACTTCGCCATGGTGAAGCAATATAGTCGTTGGGGACGATAAATTCGTTCGACTGATGCTCCGAATGGTTGGAAAAACATTTATGGCTTGCCACCTGACCATTGGACAACGCCATAACGGACAGAACAAGAGTCAATGAAGCGTCATATCCATTGCAAGAAATCATTTGTTGAGTTTCCTATTTACCCCGTCGCACCATGCACGAAGAACACTTTTTCCAAATCGAGAATTTGAGCTCACAACCTTGGTTAAGATTGTCCAGTGATCATTACGCCCCTACTTTCCATCTTATTGTCGTGTCTACATTACTTCATGAACCCGATATTATTAACCCCAAGCACGTATGTCCGAAGAGCTTAGCGCACTTGAAGAATCTGTGAAGGAAGTACTCGTTGATCTTAGGATCGATAGAGTCATGTCGGAAAGAAGGATGTCTGCAGGTGTGAAAGAATCATCGACAGGAGGAGTCCAAGCTTCTCCATTGACTGCTCATGGAGCAGGAACGTCCAAAATCACGACAGAGACGAGAACGAAGCATAGAGATGATCTCGCGAATGCTAAGTTGATTCCAAGCATCTTACCTACGTATATACCTCCTCTGAGCGGTGCAATGAACATAGATAGCATGCCTAGATATTTTGACTATGCCTTGGTCATTATGTACCTCCCAAAAGGGATATGCGCAGTTCGCACAAACCAAGATAAGATAGCAGCGTTGAAATTTAGTGACTTCAACCTTGGAGACCATAAATCTTACAGTATGCTCGCTCTGCATAAGTATCTGACCAGGACAAAAGGCAAGAATTCAAAGATTATCCCCCAGCCTTGGACCCATAACCTTGTGCAGTCTACCCTGCTTAATGTTATGAAGATCCCGCACTTCGGATGACATCAAGAAGTGAAAGCATGTGTTAAGTTGTTTTTATCCTGTTACCATGGAGGATATTTATGGATAAACCAACGTATCACAATGGATTCAATGTTAATCAATAAGATCACGGGCTTAAGCATGCAAGGCCCTGACCCGCAGGATTTTTATCCTGGCAAAACCATGGACAGAGCATTAATGCAGAAGATTAAAGAAACGTATGGTGATGTTGAGAAAGGAACATGAGGCTACAAGGTAGCCTCTATCCAGAATGGCATAGTGCACCTAGCCTATCAACTAATTGCTAGGAAATTAGTTCGCAAGAACCGGCCCACACAAGTGACCGGATTCGTAGTCGACCTCGTAGGGAAGTGCATGGAGGGTGTACAGATGAATTGAGCGCGGTACTTGGTAAACCAGCTGGAGCTCGACTGCAGAGAATCCAAGGACCAAGGATATGAGTTCCATTTCAGTTGGCTCTTGATCCTGATTACTTTCATTGCATGGGAGATGGCGGAAGGTGTGACCTTCCCAGACATCGATCCCTTTGAACCTTTGGCTGCAAATTTCAGTACCCTATGGTACTCGAACGATATGAATAAACAATGGCAGTCAAATGTCATGTTTCATTCATATTATAATCAGTTGAAAGTAGTTATCTATTCTACACCGCGCATCACTCCGAACACCCTCCACAGGTTTCGGCCCGTGATGAAGTTCAATGCAAACAAACACTTTCTCTACATCATAGTGCGTGCTGATGAGCACAAGAAATAGTTACAGTCCTATTATATATTAATAGAAGAAGATCTAGAGGAGATCACAAAGGAATGTTCGGCGGACCTCCTTGTTCTAGATGACCCTACAGAGATATCTGATGTAGACAGTCTGGACACTACGTAGGATATACCCGGACCCAGCATGCAAGAGAAGATCAGCAAAGTGCAAGACTTAAGTAGTGCCTCGGTGAAGACTGCGTCCATCACGCCAGAGCAAGAGGGTGATGGTGAAGAGTTGGAAGAAGTCGAACAGAAGCACAGAGACGAAGTGGATCTTTTGAAGAAGAGGAAGGGTTCACCTCAAAACCCTTCTTCCCGAAAGAATTCCAAAACTCCTGTGACTAAGCAGCAGACCACACTGACCCCAGACGACTTCAATTTCATTGTTGCAACCCTGAACGATGTTGCGTTGGAGATAGTAGAGACACAGGAGACGAAGCAAGAGAAAATGTATAATTGGATTGAGATAGAGATCCAAGGAGTGCAGTAGGCACTAGCCGCGCAATCTCCACTGTGCCTCTGATAGTAGGAACACCAGAAATAGGGTATGAGCCAGCTCAACTCCACCGGATTGTTGATACAGTCGAAGCTCGCCTTCAACGAGCTCAAGAAGAAACAGTGCAAGCCACTCAGGATTTAACACAGGTACAGGGAGTTCTTATGGAGCAGCGCAACACGTCAGAACAAGAAAAGATTGCTCTCCAAGCAAAATGGGATGCAGGGAAAGCAGAGCTACAACAAAGAAAGGAACAGTTGCTCGCCAAGCAACTCGAGATAAAGGAACTGGTCAACAGAGAAATTCACTCTGTGACCGTCATCGAAGTACAGACAGAAGAACGGGTTCCACAGCAGGTGGCACAACTGGAAGGAGTAATCCAGAAGCTCTAGCAGCGCATTGCATATCTAGAGATTCGCGTAATACTTGAGACCCTGCAGGAGATCAGAGACCAAAGAGAAACATCTGCTCGCAACGCAGTTGACAGATTAAAATATCTTGCCTTGGAGTACAAGAAACTAAGTAACCAGAGCACCCAGACATATGAAAACCTTACAGAGAATCCATAATTACAGACGCTGGAATCACAGCTCCAGGAAGCAAAACAACATGCGGATACACTACAGGTGCAATTGAAGGCCTTGTCTGCAGTAGATAGAATGAAAAGATCTCATGAACAAAGAACAGCTCAGCAACAAATCCATATGATCCAGAGCAAAGTGATGGAAGTCACTCAACGAATACAACCTATACAAGACAAGGCATGCCTGTTGTTTTTTGAGATCAAAAGCCAAGGGGCAGAGCTAGAACAGGTTGTCATCACCGCAGAACAATGTTTGGAAGGACAAGTAAATTATGCAATGATCCTGGAATTCACCGATCAAGGGGCCACAACAAAGTAGCAGGTCGAAGAAGCTCAAGATGTTCGAGGCAGAATTGCGCAGACCAGAGTGACTCGGGATGAGTCACAGGTGAGTGTTGGGGGCTTGTTGGCCCTTGACCAAGTTTTGGGATAATCTTGGTCATGTTGACCTATTTTGGGACTTTGACAGCTAGTTGAAGGAAGAGCTCAAGGCGAAGCAGAGATCACGGAATCTCGACCCACTTTCGGGTCCCTTTTGGGTTTTTGGGAATATGTAATGGGAAAGGAATGTTGGCCCATGGGTTTACCCATGCTTAGGCCCACTTTTGTAATGTATAAATAGATATCTAGGCATCTATAGGAAGATATAGAGATATATGTGATGTAAGCTAAGTGATAATAGATTTTGTAAGTGCTTTGTGCATGACTATAAGAGGTTTTGCAGAGCTAAGTGCAAGTCGTTGTAAGGATTTGTGGAAGGCTTTGTGTTGTAGTGCAAGGAAGAAGGATCTAGCAAGCTGCGTAGATCTTTTGTCCTCTGCGAAGAAGGTTTTTGGTGGCTCTGTGTTGTAACCGATTGAAGACACTAATAAAGAAGAAGAGTTGGTGGATGTAGCTCTAGGGTGGGGGTGAACCACGTAAATCTGTGTGTTATGCTTTGTGCTTCGACTTGACATGTTTATCCCTTCTTTTGCTAAGTAATTTGATATATTTAGATAGATCTACTTATGATTTGTGCTTCTCAGAGGTGTGTGAATGTTAGATCTGACATGTATGAAGATGCTTAGTGTCGATCTACTGGATCTGATTTGTTTTATTGTTGCTAAGTGTTGAAATACCTTAGATCTAAGTGAATGTTGCGATGCTTTATGCTATCTGCGAGGTATAATAAGGGTTTAATATTGACGAATGATCGATGCTAAGTGCTCTGTAAGTGATATAATCATAGATCTGTGTCCCATCTAAGGTTGCAGACACTTGAGTCTTGCAACCACCCCTGCCTCTACCTCGAGTGAGACTTCATTTGCTTCGCAGGTGTTGCCGAAAGGGCCGGTAGTTAGGGTTTTGTTGGTGCGTTGTTGTAGCGTTGAACCCTGGGTCTGCCCTTGTGCCAACAGATAACCAAGTAGTAAATCAAGTCAAAAGAAGAAACTATAACTCCTTTGCACCTCTACAAGAAATGGACCTAGAATGCTTCAGATGTCATAACTATGGACATAAGGCCAATAATTGAAAATGAATGGAAGCCTCATACCAACCAATATTCATTAGAGAGAAAAATAATATTTGGAAAGAAAAAACACCAAAGAAGGAATGTCTTATTGCCTTAAAAGCCCAAAATAAAGAAGATCTGTGGTATGTTGACAGTGGGTGCTCAAAACATATGACAAGAAACAAAGACAAGTTTCTGAACTTAAAGAAACAAAAAGGTAAAGTTACATTTGTTGACAATGCTTCAGGTAACATACTTGGGAAAGGCAATGTGAGTTTGGGAAAAGACAAAGCCAAGAATGTGTTGCTTGTTGAAAAACTGAAACCTAGCCTATTAAGTGTCAGCCAAACCTGTGATCAGGGGCACTTTTGCATCTTTGATTCCCATAAATGTGAGATTAGGAGAGAAGACACATGAAAATTGGTTGGTACTGCTCCTAGAACTCCTGAAAATGTGTATATACTAGATGCAAAATTGAATGAGGAAAGTCATATGAATCTAGTAGATGAAAGTTGACTATGGCATAGAAGGTTGGGGCATATTAACTTTGACAATCTAGTGAAAGTCAACAATCTTGGTGCATTAAGAAATTTTCCAAAGATCATAAAGCCCTCAAATACTATGTGTAGACACTATCAACTAGGGAAGCAAACTAGAATAAGGTTCAAAGAAAAAGAATACACAACTTCAAAACCTTTAGAGCTTGTTCACACTAACCTATGTGGACCTACAAAGACCAAGATTTTGAAAGGAGAGTCTTACTTTATGTTGTTCATTGATGATTTTACTAGAATGGGTTGGATATGTTTTCTCAAAGAAAAATCAGAAGCACTTAACAAATTCAAAGCCTTTAAAACCCTTGTTGAAAATGAAAAGGAGACAAAAAACAAATGTCTTAGATCAGACAATGGTGGTGAGTTCACCTCAAAATATTTTGATCTCTTCTGTGAAACCCATGGAATAAAAAGAAAATTCTCTGCTTCCAGAACACCTCAGTAAAACGAGATTGCTAAGAGAAAGAATAGAACAGTTCAGGAGGTTGCAAGGACTATGCTCAATGAAGAAAAAATGTCTGATGGATATAGGAGGGAAGTTGTAAGTACAACAATATACATATTGAACAGAGGTATGTTCAAGATTAATAGTGATAAGACTCCTTATGAACTATGGTTTGGAAGAGCTCCATTGGTAAAATACTTCAAGGTCTTTGGAAGTAAATGCTACATCAAAAGACTTGATGAGAATCTTGGAAAATTTGATGCCAGATCTGATGAAAGTATTTTTCTTGGATATGCTTCTAACAAGAAAGCATACAAATGCTACAATATTAGATCACATAAGATTTTTGAGAGTGCAGATGTCAAGGTGGATGACCTAAAAATGTTAAGATTCAAAAATCAAGAGACTATACTTGAAAGTGAATATGAAGATGATGATGAGACAATTGGCACACAAGTAGAAGAAGTAGAAGAGAACAAAGAAAGGTAAGATGATGATATGCATACGAGTGAATACAAAGAAGATATTCAAGAAGAGATAAGAGAGGAATTCCCAAGAAGAGACACAAAGACACCCTCAAGAGTGACTCAAAAGAATCATCCTGAAGAACTGATTATTGGAGATATGAATGATGGAATGAACACAAGAAGACAACTATTGTATCAAACAAAAATAGCATTTTTGTCACATATTGATCCCATCTCAATAAAATATGCATGTAAAGACGAGAATTGGGTTAAAGCTATGGATGAAGAATTGTACCAAATTGAAAAAATCAAACTTGGGAACTAGTTCCAAGACCAAAAAACAAAAATGTCATTGGAACTAAATGGGTGTATAAAAACAAAATGAATTAGAATGGGCAAGTAATCATAAAAAAAGACAGATTTCTTTGTAAAGGGTGTGCTCAAGTTGAAAGAATAGAATATGAAGAAACCTTTGCACATGTGGCCAGAACAGAGGCAATTAGGATGTTCCTAGCTTTCTCCAGCTACAGAAAATTTAAAGTATACCAAATGGATGTCAAGTCGGCATTTATCAATGGAAACTTAGAAGAGGAAGTCTATATTGAACAACGAGAAGGATTTCAATTAACTAACAAAGGAGACTAAAGTGATCTTCCAAGGAGATCATATTGGAGATCATATTGAGTACAATATGATCTCCTTGGAATCGAGTATTGGAATTGAATATTTCCAGCTTCGTGCTGATGTTGTTGAGATTCCATCTTTGTGCTGAATATTTCTAGCTTCGTGTTGATCTTGTTGAGATGCTAGCTTCACGTTGAATATTTTCAGCCTAGTGTTGATGTTGATGATGCTCCAACCTTCGTGTTGTGATTTTATTGTTATTGATGTTGTATCATCCTTGTGTTGTTATTGATGATGATGATGTATTAGTGTTATACTGATCCATGTTGATGTAGATGATGATGATGTCATGCCAGCTCCCTACTGTGGATGATGATATTGATGATGAGAAAAACTTCCAGTGATTTATAGATATGCAAGTTAGTGTTCCATATGTTGTTTATGTTGCTTCCCTCTCTCTCTCCTGATGATGTTGTAGAATACCCTTCTTATTCAGGGGGAGTGTTGAAATATTGTAACGGAAAAGAGTATTCTATTTATTATTGAGTTATTATTCATTAGATCAATCCCCTTTTGTCAATTGATCATGTCGGGCATTGTAATTTACCAAATCCCCTTTTGTGGATTGATCAAACCCTAAATATAATATGCAAATTGAGAAGTCATCCCCCAGGATAATTAAAGTGATCTTAACCACTAAGAAGACAAGTCGGCCCTGCCCAGTGAAGAGACACCTTTCCAAGACCTGCCAATTTGTATAAATAAAGGAAGTTAGCACCTCATTATCACACTCACTCATTCGCTCATCCAGTGCACAAGTTTGGTAGCTGCAGTTGGGAGAAGAAGGAAGAGAGAGGTGCATTGCTCAGTGTTAGATATTATATAGTGTTTTGGTTTATTGTCTTGGCATTATATTGGTTATCTATATTAAGTAAGTTTTTGTTGGGTTTTCTCCCCCATGAGGGTTGCCCAGGATAAATGTTGTGTATATTGTGATTGTGTTTCTCTCATTGATCCTATCTATGCTATGGTTATATACTAAATTGAAAAGAAACCTAATAATAGCTTAAACCTTAACAATATGTTTAAAAGGAACTGTGGATTGTTCATAACATAGGAGTTTTTAAGATATATTCAAGAGGATTTAAAGTTCATATTATGGAAATTGAAAGTGGAAATATGGGCGTTTATTAAGTTTTGTATTTTCTTCCCTTTAATACATTATTCCTATTTCATTTCTTCCTTCTATGCTTGAATTACCATGTTATATTCAGAGCCATAATTAAATCATATTTGAAAAGTTTTGTAATGAATTTGTATTATGTTGTGTCTTGTATTATACTCTAAAGAGTTGGGACTGATCAAAATGATAATGGTAATTAGATGATATTCTTTAGCAGAGGAAGTAACAAAGGAGGTAACAGAGGGAGAAAATGAAGAATTCCAAATGTATTTTGGCAGCAAAGGAGACACAAGAGTATGAGATTTTGTAGCCATTTCAATGTCGATTCAGATGAATTTAATCAACTAGTGCAAACTAGTTTCTTGAACCTTGGTAGACATCCTTCTTTACCTCAACCCCCAGCTCCTCCCAGTGCACCTTTGTAGCCACATCCTAGCATCATGGATTTCCCCAAACCTCTTGTTGAACTAGTGAATGATGGTTGGGATAAACAACCAATAAATACACCTTCCAGTATCGCATAGTGGCATGTCAATTCCCCTCCACCTCATACAACACCATTTGTTACATCAGTTTCTTCCATAGCTCGTTCTCCTCCCAAGGACCATAGAATTCCCCCCACGAAGTTCATATGGACTAAATAAAGAAACATATTACCTCTTATAGCACAGAGGCATCCAAGTCATCCTTTGTACACTCAAAACAACAATCAACAAAAGATGAAAGTGGTAAAAGAAAAGTTTCCTTCAATGATATGCATCTGGAAATAGTTAAGTATGAAGAGAAAAATGTTTATTATGAAGACTCTCTAAATCTTAGACTAGATGTGTCTGAAGGCAGAAAAAAAAAGAATAATATTTCAAGAAGAAACACCCCCATATTTTTTAATTTGTATCATAACATTGTTTTATTCTAGACATTTGATACTTTATTTCGGGACATACAAAAGGAATGTGATATTTTTATTTTGGAAACTTTAAATATCATACGATTTTGATAGTTTGGATGGATGTCTTATCTTGATCTATTTTCTAGTGCTTATATATGTATATACTTTCAAATTATTTTGGATTTACAAGGAAATTTCTGGAAAATGAAGAAACGAAGACCTAGTGGGACCCCGCCTATTATTAAAACATATTTTACCCTTATGATAAATAATTTTTTCCTCTCTTAAATAAAAGTTAATTATTTTTTAAACAAAAAGGTAGTTGAACTACCTAACTACTTCAAGAAGATATAAAAGGAGAAGAGCAAGACAAAGAAAAGGATGAGAAAATAGAGAAGTGAAACTTATGATAATGTATGTTCTATCCCTAAGTGAGATTATCATCTTTTCATTCCATTATGAGTTTTCATTAGAGATCAATTATCTTGTTGACGAAAGGTTTATTCTAAAGGTGGAAAAGAAAAGACTAGGAAGCATTGATTGGTGATATGCTCCAAGGTCATTTATTTTCTTTAATGTTTTTTTGGTTTTAATTACAAGTTCTAAAATCATTCATTGCTAATTAATTCTAGTTTTGCATAATTCAAAACAATGATGCACATGTAACTTGGATTGATCTAGCCTAGTTTTATATCATGATATTTACTTTTGACATTAGATGTCCATGTATGAATCATAATTAAATATTGGACCTCCAATAATTCCACTGGTCCAATTCGAGGTAGGATCATAGATTCCAGTTGCCTAAGTTTTAGGTCTGCAACTTCAACCCTCTATTGACCTCCCGAACCAGCAATGGCGTCCCTCACTCAAGGAGGAGTCACCCCTCTTTCTGAAACATAGTGACTAGTAGCAGTCGACGCCCTGAGACCCCTGCCCTCATTCCTGAAACCTCAAGTACGCCTATCCCAATGGACACAAAACAAACCAAAGAAGCTAAGAAAATCCCGACAAGCTTGAAATCAATCCCAGCTCAGAACCATTAGAACCCAAAAGCCGACAAGAAAACCCCATCGAATTGCATCCCACAAGTAGAGGAAATTTCGCAGTATGAAATCTTGTCGCCCCTCCTAGGGGAGGATATCCAATGCATGAAAGATCATGCCATCATATGCAAATGTATGGGCCTTTGGCAATTAGATAAATCCCTCATGTGGTGGATCAAAACTAGATAGAAGCCCAAACGGGAAGTCTCCCTCAAATTAGGATCCAAAGGATTCTTTACGGCCATCTTCAACCTAACAGAAGATCTAGAAATATTCTTCCAAGGAGGACCATACTTCTTCAACTCTGTTGATCTATATATGCGGATTTGGAAAGAGAACTTCAGCCCAAAAAGGGAAGATTTCACTGTAGCTTCGGTATGGATCAGATTATACTCGCTCCCACAAGAATATTAACGCATGGAAATTCTAGAGGGGATTGGAAACACTCTTGGATCCTTTGTCAGGATCCCATAGGCCACCCTTCAAGGTCGTTCTACCTCCTACGCTCGGATCGAGATATAGTATCCTTTGTTAGTTAATTGAAATCCCCATCCATTGTCAAATCCCCCCAGTAGTACAACTCTACCCGAGAGTGACAACACTTATCTAGGAGGGGATGATGACCACTAAGGTGAAATAAAGCCAAAGGCACAAACTTAGAGCATCATGATCCATTATCTTACTCAACCTCTTGATCATTACTTTCATGACAAGTGCACAAGGAATTAACACTTGATATGAAGTATTGAAACAAGTTACCTCCTTTATGTCAAGAACCATAGTCATCAAGTGAGAATGAGATGAGAAACATGTGGGAAGCATCATTGGGCATCTGTCTATGGAGAACCATGGATGTCATATGTTAAACTATTTTCTGTGATCTGGATTATAGGAGAAAAATTCCCCTATAGTTACCCCAAAATGTGAGGGGGTAACATTTGGCTCCAACATGGAGACATGTGCTCATCACCATAGAGTGCATGAGAACCTCAACAATATCTAGAACTTCAAAACCTACACTTTGCATCAATCCTAAAAATATCCTTCTACATCTCACCATAAATCCATTAAAAACAAAGAGAGGGGGATACAATCCTGGTATATGGAAAATATAAATGAAATGCAACAAAATCTTTATTTCATTATACATATACACTTTTTTTTTAGATAAGACTAAATAAAAAACATAG
This sequence comes from Picea sitchensis, assembly GCA_010110895.2. Taxonomy (NCBI): domain Eukaryota; kingdom Viridiplantae; phylum Streptophyta; class Pinopsida; order Pinales; family Pinaceae; genus Picea; species Picea sitchensis. The sequence continues at coordinate 26,500 of SNQJ01S0056251.1, forward strand.
TTAATTATAAATGCATGAAGTCAAGCAAAGACTAAAAACAAGTAAATAATAAAACACAATCAATATGCACAAAGAAAGCACACAACATGACTTACAACTATCCTACCTAATTCTACATTTAACAAAATTGAGTGTTGGTTGCAAAGTAAAGCCTGAGAAGTTGTCCATTAGTAGCAAAGGCAACTTCTCTTCATCAAGGCTAGCTAGGTAGAAAGAATTAACTCCAACCTTTCTTTCAATTTATTAGGAACAATACAAAGGCCATTAAACTTCATGT
>SNQJ01S0056252.1:0-16900 GCA_010110895.2 Picea sitchensis
ATTTTTAGGTCATATAAGGTTGCATTTGTAAATAATTGTTAGATAAAACCCAATGTGGAATGATTAAGGTCTTTATACCTAATTCCTTTTAAGATTAAATTACAATTATCTCGATACTCCACATCCTTCCTTAAAAACACATGATCTACACTTCATATAAAATTAGGCTCAACTCTTTCCATAGCATTTTGAATTTAGGAAATTGTTAAAAACATAGTCGAGACATTTTCATTTTGAGGGGTCAAATGGTGAAATTTTCAAAACCTTTTTCTAGAACATATGGTCCTCGGAGTCTATTTTTTGAGAAAAATTGAATCAATTTATTTTGATATTAAATAAAAATGTTATGCCCACATTAGTGACTACTTGTTTCAAAATATGTAGTGTTAGACTTCTACATCCTGACTGCTTCTTAGTATATTTGACATATCAATTCAAATATTTCTTAAAACATATTTCTAATGGATATATGTATATGAATCTACTCTCATTTCTCACTAAAATCATGTCAATACAAAATCATATGAAATATTTCTTAAAACTATTTCTAATGGATATATGTATATGAATCTACTCTCACTTTTCACTAAAATAATGTCAATACAAAATCAAATGAAATATTTGTGCCCAAAAAAGTAATTTTTGGTCTAGGTTGGAAATTGTGAATAACTCTATCGTGAAGATTGTTCATTAGTAGATTTGACATATCAAATCAGAGAATATTTAAAACATGTTTCTATTGGAGAAATTCATGTGAATATGATTTCATCTCCCACTAGAATCATGTCATTTTGACATCTTATGAAAGAGTTATGCCTACAAATGTAACCATTAGTCCACACTGGAAATTTCAAACAACTTTGTCATGCAGGATATATCTTAGTAGATATGGCATATCAATTCAATAAATTTAAAAACCTATTTATACTAGAGATATCCCTAGATATATACTTCAATCTATGTTTTTAATCTCTCCAATTTGATATTGTATGAAAAAATTATCATCAAAACATTGTTGGGTAGTTTAGGATAGCTACCACTCAACATGTTAAAATGAAAACTACTTCATGAATCCTTTTTAGATATGTTTTATATGCATTTTTGTTTATTTTTTTATATTTATCGAAAGAGGAAAGTAATCACATCTCTCTCTTCTTCCATAATCTCACCATTTATTACGAAACAAGTGCTAGTATTTTTATAGATCACCAAAGGATCAATTAGGTTAAGTTATCCATGAAGAAGTGATTATTGAAGAGTTATTTGAGTTTCTAAAGGGAAAATGACCAAGGAATCCAAAAAGTGAAAACACATACGCTGCTAAGTCCTCGAAAGATTTTTTTTTAGAGTACAATCTCATAGGATCTTTCTACAGTATTGGTCAAGTTACTAAACCAACAAAAAAAATATTTTCCATAAAGTTGTAGATGGAAAAAATACAGGGAAAATGAAGAGTTGGTTATGAGAATCAAATCAAGAAATAACATTCTATAAGGAAGGTGTACCATGAAATGGAATTAAATTATTCATCAACCTTATGATGAATATTGTTGCATAAGAAACCTTCAATAAGACCTAATATCATTTGTCTTTGCACAAAAATGGTATTACCAATTTGATCTTAATGATGGACATGTATTTTCTTACTTGTCAACTCATATAGAATATTCCATGGAAAAAATGTATACATCTATGAAGACAATGGAGTTTTCCTTGTTTTGTTGACATGGAAGAGAAAAGGTTCATGAAATCCTTCAAGAATAGCTACAATCTCAGCAATATTCAATAACTATGAGGAAGCCCAAGACAATTGAATGTTGAGGGAACCCCAACATTCAATATGGGAGAAACAAAGAACATGTTAGAAAAAAAGAAGGGAAAAAAGAAAAAAAAACATAATGGAGTGCTTGAAAACTAGCTTGCTAGCAGGTACCCCTCTACAATAAGAAAATAAATTCCTATGTGAAAACTCTTTTGGGGAACCTAAGGAAATAGAAACTTTAAAAACAAATTTTTGGCGGGTTTCTATTGAAAAAAAAGGAGTTGCAAAGGTTGTTGCAAAATCCAAGATATTACATGATATTATCATATTCATCTTGCTAGAGATTATGACCCTTGTATTTTCTACAAAATTCTACTTGTTTCATGATATTTTCATATTCATCATACTAATGATTCCTATTCTCAAATGATGAAATGTTATATGTTATTGTATAAGTTCTCAATGCTTATTATCAAAGATTAACAATGCCTTCATTAGTGCCCACATTTCAACAATAGTATAAACAAAGAAATTCCATCTGAATAAATACGTTTCTATCTTTCTCACTACTCCAGTCTACTGCAAAATGAAAACTCTAACCTAGTCAATTTTCCTAGTGTATGACAATAATAGCACTAATTACTATTAGCTAATGTATATCTACCACTTGCCTCAACAATTTAGTCAAATCAATTCTTTTTCAATTTAAATTTTGGATAAAAATTTTTATGGATATGATTGATATAATCCCCAACCATTACATTCACTTTACTACTACCATAATCCAAATTTCTCCTTTTTGAAGCTCATTCCCTATGTTGTTAACCAAGGATGCTCTCAAATTCACTTTTGGGCAAGGGGGGAGATACTATCTCATCAACAATTGTTTCATATTTATTAAGAATTAAGGCCTCCAAAAGAAGAGGGTTTTTTGTAGAATGTTGGACCACCAGGAACGACGTCCACCTTCCTTAGAAAACTAGTAGAAGAGGATCAATAGTCACTCAAAAATTTAGATTGTAATCTGATCTTTCCAGTCCAGTAAGAAAGGCGTTAAAAGAAATAGTTACCATGTTATTTTTCTGATCTATGTCAGTGTGAGTCAATTAATATAATTGTCATAAAGCCTTCACCAATATAGTAGGCAAGGATATTCCTAAATAAATTGTTTAGTCAGTCTATGTCAGTCCCTGAATGCGCAGAGCAATGTAGTAAGAAGTCACCTTGCATTATTAAAGGGGACATTTTTCTCTCTAATGAACTTGATGAAAAATTTTTGAACGTCTTTCCTCTCTTCTCTGTTGTGTAATTTGATTTCATGTGTGTGTGTATTGTTTTTGCACATGAAGTAAAACTGGTGTGCCTCTCTCTCTCTTCATTTGTTGTCAAGGAGTGATGGTGTGTGTTTTGTTGAAGTGTGCACTGAGTAAACTAGTTCACCACACTAGTTAAGAGAGTTTGTTGGTCTTTTCTTGCAGTGCGCATTCATGGTATGCATCCTCATGCTAGATCAATTGATATCATAGAAGTTTCCTTGGGGAAGCTTCTGCACACAGTGAAGAAAGAGAAGATGGAGAAATCATCCACAAGATTCACAAAATGAATTTGTGTTCTTCAATCTATTACTCCACGCTCTTACCAAGACCTTCCGTGTCACCCTTATCAGGTTTCTTCTATGCCTCTGCACTTGTGACACCTTTGCACACTTCTCATAGCTCCTTGTGTGACCTTCTCAGGTCCCCTTTGTAGTTCACGTCTCTTCTTTCAAGAGGATACACTCTCTCTCTTTCGTTCTTGCCAACCATGCTGCCTCGAAGAGAAGTCTCTAGTGAGGATTCCATTGCATTCATGTTCACTCCAGTTGAAGACTTGGTGCTAGCTCTCCATGAATTACTTCAAATACAACAACATCGCACTCCAATGACTATGCAACTAGACACACACTTTCAGTTACCGAATTTCATCGGGCAAATGAATGGCGAGACTGTCGATTCCTAAATTTGCAATATCTCCACCTACTTCAAGAATTCCCCTGAGATGGAAGAATCCACCAAATTACAGATCACCAGCCTGCAACTCAAAGACATAGCTCAAACTTGGTGGGACACTCAATTGGAATAGTATGAATTGGTCATTGACCTCGGTATGCGACCATCTCCAACAACTGGAGGTATTAATACTTGGGACGCTTTCTATCACACCTTGTGGCAATGATTCTATCCCCCAGGCCATCCCCAGAATATTATCGTGAAGTGGTTGCAGCTCCACCAACTTTCCACTCAGTCAGTACAAGGCTACATTGACATCTTCTACAAGTTGCACATCCAACTCCATATCAACGATCTGGACGAGGTATTAATAATTTTTTTTAATTATGGTCTCTTGTTGCCTCTCCATCATGAAGTTGATCTTTTGGAAATCTCCTCCCTGGACAAGGCGTTCTTAAGGGATTTAGTCGTAGAATGAAATATTTCTCCTCAAATATTCTATTTTCAAAATCGAACCCAGGCTGCTTACCCGACTCCTTCTCATCCACAACCTTACCCTTATTCTTCGTCAGTGCCCAAAAATGTAGTCTGGTGTACTTTTCACAAGACCAATTCCCACAACTCTATTGACTGTCGATCCATTAAAAATATCCACACAAATAAGACCTTGGTTGCAGAGGTCACCCCCACTAAATTTATTGAACAACTAGAAACCATTTCTCTTTCCAACCCCACCAAAGTAGACCCTTCCCTCATTCTCATGACTATGCCAGAATCATGTCACACTAACATTCTCCTCTTTACACACAATTTCCAAATTAAACATGAACTCGTCACTCTCATTTTGGACAATGGAAGCCAAAAGAATCTGGTCTCCCAAGACTTAGTCCAACATCTGCAACTCCCCACCACCCCTCACTCGGATTCCTATCAAATTGGCTGGGTACAAAAGGGAGGACCCTACATCACTATTGCCTGGTGTTGCACAATAACTTTCACCATGGGCCCCTTCTGCGACACCGTGGTATGTTGTGTATCCCCTTTAGATTGTACTGACTTCCTCCTGGGTCTCCCATTCCAATAAGATCAACAAGTAGTGTATCAGGCAAAATCCCATTAGTACCACCTTCAACATGAAGGACACACATATGTGCTTACTTCAATGCCTCCCACTTCCCACACGTCGCGTTCTAAGACAACAACCACTCACCATGTTATTAAAAACAAATTTGTCTCTCTGTGTTTAGTACACCCTCTTAAGCTTGAGAGCATCACTAATATGGAATCTCCCGCCATGCTCCCACTCCTCCATGAATTTGCAGATGTGTTTCAACCACCCACTGGGATACCAACCTCCTAAGACATTGTCCATTCCATCGACCTGATTCCTGGTGCATCCTTTCCCAATGCACCATCCTATCAACTAGATCCAAAAGAAGCCACATAAATCGAATGACATATTGGATAACTCCTAGAATCCGGCCATATTCAACCCTCCTCTTCCCCTTGTGCCTCTCCAACTTTCATTATCCCCAAGAAGTACACCATTGAATGGTATTTGGTTACCGATTACCGCACCTTGAACAAAGACACCATTAAAAACCACTATCCCTTACCCTGGATTGAGGATCTGTTTGACCATATGCAAGAGGACTCCTTATTCACCAAGATGGATTTAACTTATGGATATCATCAAGTGTGCATGCAACCAACTGATATATGGAAAACAACATTCAAGACCAAGTTTAGTCTTTATGAGTGGTTGGTCATGACCTTCAACCTGACCAATGCACTGACAAACATTTATGAGGCTCATCAATGACATCTTCTAGACACACCTGGGTAAGTTTTTCATTATTTATCTTGACGATATTTTGGTTTTCAGTAGGTCGTGGGATGAACATCTTCAACATGTTCGCACAATATTGGAATTACTACGACAACAACAGCTTCAGGTGAAAGAAAAGAAATCCTAATTTTCCCAAACTTATGTGCAATATTTAGGATTCATTGTGGACAAAAGAGGGGTGCATCCAGATCCCTCTTGAGTGTAGGCCCTCGCTCGCTGGCCAGCGCCAACATCTGTGCATATTATTAAAATTTTTATGGGAGGCATTAATTTTTACAGAAAATTTGTCTCCCATTTCTCCCATTTGGATCGTCTATTGCATTAGTTAAAAAATAAATATAAGTTCATATGGTCTACAGATGCCCAACGTCACTTTGACAAGTTAAAAAAATCCTTATGCTCTACTCTGGTCCTTCGATTGCTAGACTTGGTTCAACCTTTTGAAATTGAGACATATGCTTCTCACTTTGCTATTGGTGCAGTACTTAAATAGGGAGGTCACCAAGTGGCATACCACTCCGAGACACTTTCTGACGCAAATATCAATTGCAGTACCTATGACAAAATTATACAACTTGGTGCAGGCGTTGAAAAAATGGCACCATTATATTTTGGGCAAAGAAACAATTTTGCACATCAACCATCATCCGCTCATTTTCATCAACTCACAGAGTAAAATGCAGGAGCAATGAAACCTGAAGTGGGAAGCCTAAATAAACAATTTCATCTGGGTATTAAATATAAGAAGGGAGTCGCTAACAAGATGACATACCTGTTAAGACGACCACCAACACAATTCATGCATATATTATCAGTCATATGTGTGAAATATGATGCCTGGAAAGACATGTATGGCATAGATCCCTCCAAATATATCTAGGTAGCCTTACAAAAACCAACAACCATCAATCAAACATCGTTTCTAAATTATACCATCCGGGAGGGGTGTCTCTATTGCCTTAATCAACTCTGCATTCCACAATCAGGGGATCGTTTGATTCTCATCAGAAAAGCACATGCTTCCTCTTGTGGTGGCCATTTGAGGACTACCAAAACACTTCTCCACCTCCAAGGGCCCTTCCTAATGGTCATCCATGTCCAAACAAGTAGAACGCTTCATTCACACTTGTGCTCTCTATTTGCAAAGTAAACCTTCTAATCACAAGCACGATCTCTATCAACCTTTAACGATCCCCTCTCGCCAATGGGAATCTATTTCTATGGAATTTTTTAGTGGCCTTCCTACAACCTTGAGAAAGAATGATGTAATTTAGGTTATTTTCTGCCATTTCTCAAAGATGGAAATATGTCTCCCTTGCCATAAAACCACTTCCGCACCCCAAACTATTGATTTTTTCTTTCATCATATTTGGCCACACTTCCAACTGCATAGTAGCATCATTTCTGATCAAGACTCTCACTTCCTTATCTCCTTTTGACATACTCTCTGGTCTTTACTAGGATGTTAACTTTGTGTTTCCACGACTTTCCACCCATAGACCAATGATCAAACAGAGGTGGTAAATCGTACCTTGGACCATGATCTTCGCAGCTACTTCGTTAAGAATAAACAATGGGATTACTATCTCCACATCCTACAACATAACTACAAAAGAGCCACGCATTCTTCCACGGGATTATCACCATTTGAGGTCTGCTTTGGCTTCCAACCACTTTCATGTACATAGATTCCTATCAGTTTGGCCCCATCAGGATCAACACATCAACACCGAGAACAACATGACTCCCATAGTTTCATTCATAATTTATCGTAGTGACACACTCAAGTTGTAGCTACCTTGCAATATGCACAAGATCATGCCAAGAAACGTCACGACAAACATCGTATTCCTTTGGCATTCCAACCAGAGGACATAGTGTGGCTGAAAATGGATAAACAACACTTCAAAGGACGTCATTACAAACTGCATCCCTTACGGTATGGAACATACACAGTATTGGATCACATTGGAGAGAATGTGTATCATTTTGACCTTCCAACACATTTTGGCATACATGACATTCTAAACGTCAAAAACTTAAAATTGCTTGTGCCACCAATTCTAGAAGACGCAATAACCATCCAACATCCAATGGAAAATATTCCTCATTTTCAACCTCTGTTACTACACGATCATATTTTGGATATACAGACCAGGACCACACGTCAACAAAAACATGTTTCCTATCTGGTCGTTCGATAGGGACAAACTCGATCACATGCCAAATGGATGACAACGGAGACAGTGTGTAATGTCCCCACTTTGGGACATCAGGGTATTACACAGTGTTATGATGACCAGGGTAGCCAATTGGAGATTATAGCGAGTACAAGAGCTATTGAGGGATATTTTGGGGTCTGACTTGCATCGCTCATCCTATTTCATGATTATGATCCATTTCGCATAGATTGGCTTTGGTTCCATTGCATTCCGACGATTTCCATGATTTTGAGTATTTTGAGCTATAAGTTAATTAAATTCATTGAAGGGGTCATTTTGGGCACAATACTTGGAGGAACCTCTCAGTGTAATAGTTCATTGGAATCGAAAGGAAAAAAACTACATGATAGGATGATGAGAAGTGACTTTCAGTGGCCATGGAAGCCATAAGGAGAGATAAGGTGTTTTTCAGAGGTAAAAAGGTTAATTAATTAATTAAAGTGATTTAATTAATTAATTAATAATTAATAAAATGAAAGTCACTTTGGAGGGACAAGGTGAGAAGGAAGTATAAAGGAGATGCAAGGGCCTCTATTCTCTCATTCATGTATGATTATCTTTTGATATCTGGATTCTAGCTAGTGAGCCCATACCTTGGGGGTTTTGAGGGTTTTGACTTAACAAACCCTAGAGTACGATTTGGTGGTGAAAGATTCCACCTAGCTTTTCCAAAGCTTGGTCTTGGGGATGAAATAATCCCCCACACCATTTTAGTTGATATCTACTCAGTGCAAGAGGGTTCTACACTAGCCACAGGCACAGGAAGAGAGAGAGAGCGCACCATTGGGGGTTTCCAGCAAGGGGGGTGCACCATCCATTGAGGGAAGTTCAATCCAGGTGATTGGCAGGGCTTCTAGAGATTCTAGCACCTAGGTTTTCATTGCAGGTTCTTAGCCATTAGATTTAGTTCATTCTGGAGGAGTTTTATGTACCATTTAATTTTCTAGATGCATTGGACGAATTGGAGGAGAGGAGCACACTTCAAAAAGTGATTTCAGCCATTTGATAGATCAGATATTCACCATTTCTCTTGTGACTTCACCGGGGAGGTAACCAATCCTCGATCTATCATTCTAGTGATTTTGTGGAGCATTTGGAGGCTTCTAGGAGGCAGGCTGAATTATCTAGGGTTTTAGGCATTCAGGGGGGCACACCATTCCTTGGAGGGAGGCTAGATCCATGACTTTGAGAGGGATCTTGGAGATTTGAGCACCTAGGTTGTCCTTGCATTTTTCCAATATATAATTTGGCATATTCATCGAAGGGTTTGGTGGTCTTTGGAAACATGGCCGAATTGTTGAGAGTATCCAGTCTTCCAGCATAACGTGACCTATTTAGTTGGGGGCTTTGCACTCCATATGACACATATCTCTTTTGTACTAGTATTATTTGTGTATTCAACATTTGGAGACATTCATATTATTTCTGAGAGCATTTTGTAGTAGTACTTATTATGTTCATGGGATCCATCTGTTGAGAATTCCAGATCGGCGTCACTCTTGTATCAGGTTCTTTCTCCTTATATTAATAAAAGTCAGATCTTGCTATTGGTTCCATATTTGGTGTATCTTGTATTTTCATTGATTGTATCTTCAGTTCTATGTGTGATAACTGAATACAAACCCTAAGGCCAAATTTAAGAGGTCAATATGCAAACACACACATACAAAAAAGTAAATCAACAAAGTGTTTGACGAAATGCCACACTCAGTAACAGTTTAAAATTCATGCAAAACCGTGATGTTCCTGGCATCTTGTCTTGGGAACATTACAATGGTATCAGAGCTTATATTCCTTCCAGGCTGAGGGATCTTCCATACATCAAGATGGAGCTTAGATACTTTGCTAATGAGTTTGTACGTTGTGAATGGGAATACAATGCTCGTAGTGAGAGATTTAGGGATGATATAAACTTTCAACAGTGGGTAGCCATAAACAATCCTTGGTGGAGCCAATATGAGGTCATAGAGTGGACCAACTGTATAAAGAGACACAGATTCGATGCATCTAGATGGAGGGAAGAACAGAGAGACCCCAGGCCCAGTAGGAGCATGCAACTTTGCTACAGTTGCAAGGTGCCTTGGGAACCAGATCATAGGTGTAGGGGTAAGGGTAAGAAGCATATTATCGAGGTGTGCTATGACAGTGATGATGAAGTATGTGAGGATGAAGAGATAGATACTTATTTGGAGTAGCCTGATGATGATAGTGACTCTTTCATAGAGGCTAGTGATTCTTGCGCACTTGAGGAGGATAGTGACCCTTGCACATTGGAGGGACAGTTGGATGGACAGAATGATAGCACCGGTGTTTTAGCAGACACGTCATATACTATTGATGACCTTATACCTCAGCAGAGTGGTGACACTAGTGAGGATTCACACGTGTTAGCACCTAGAGATGATGAGTTTCCTTTGTTTACCATGACACATATTCCATCTTTCCAGACACCTATGACAACCAAATCACATGAGGATAGAAGTAAAATAGAGGAGCCGTACGTGAGGGATGCACACCATGGGCATGTAGGTCCACAAATCCAGGAGGAGATATATGACATGCAGATAGTTGATCCTACACTCACATATCAGCATGAGGAGATTGAGTCACCTCTTTTGGGGACTCCATTAGTTGAGAAGGTTAGGGAGACTTACAGTTCGAGGGGACACTTACTTCCAGGACCAGCCTGTAGTGATGAGGGTGCAATCCTCATTGGTCGGGATGGACATAGCACGTTTCAGGACAAATATGTATGGGATCTAGGCACAGTCGATAGTAGCAGGGTGAGTGCACATGAGGATACAATTGCTCATACAAGATACAGTGTGATTCAGAGGGATATAATATCTAGTGATGGGGTGTAGTGGCATACAGGAGGACCCAATAGCATAGTAGATAGTGGGAAATTCAACACTTTATCTTCTGCAGAGAGTGTTTTTGGGGATTCCAGAGTTGACACTAGCAGGGTTGACGGTAGCAGTGAGGGATATGAGGTGGCACCTCAACACGACTATGATCATAAGTCACACTACTTGACAGGACAGTTGAGAGCTAGTGAGGATATGATCATGGCATCCACCAGGCGCATTGATGACATGCATACATTGATGGTAGATTACTGTTGGAGGGAATCAATGGCACATGGTATTTTATATGAGGGATCTCCCATGGATGACTTTCATACTCTCAAGGAGAGAGTGTCTCTGATGAGGACCGACTACCAGCAGTTGTTGACAGGAAGGGACTACCTCTTGGGGATTGGCGAGATGTATCACAGGGCCTTAAGGGAGCAGGAGTTAGAGGTGGACCGACTCACTTAGGAGTTGGAGAGAACTCGAGGATTCTTGAGAGGCACACAGACAAGCCTTCAAGAATCAAATTCTAGATAAGAGGAGCTTCTTGAGGATATTCGTCAGAGATCCTCTTCATCTATCCTAGTGGACAGTCAGATATGTCCTTCGGTCACATGGCTAGAGGATGTTGGTGGTCTAGAAAAGGAGCACCAGTTGATGGAGGACACTTCCATTTGTGTCCCGAGAGTGGTTGACCTTCAAGTAGAGGTTGATCTAGTAGTACGCCCAGGATCTATGATGCAGCAGGAGTATGCAGTGGCATGCAGATATATGTAGTTAGATTCAGATGGATGTATTGGATTGCAGAGAGGAGACACACTTAGGGGAGTATGCATATGTCACTCTGCAACAACACATAGTTACGAGAGGTCACCTTCACTGTTTCAACAGTTGCATGGGAGATGAGAGATGGAGATTGGTTGACTAGTAGTTGGAGGAGTTACTTCTAGCCATACTGGATGATTGGGATTCAGTGATGACTACATGAGAGTATTTATCATGGATACTGATGGATGAGATTCTGGTCGAATCCTTGGGATTGACCAAAGCATGTGATATCTTCCAGTCCTACAGTCAGCTGCAGATGTTTCTTTTATCCTTTCCTGACACTTTTATCATAGACAACAACATGACGAGAGATAGGTAGTGGTTGAGGACATGGGGAGTATCTAGGCCGAGACCACCTAACATGAGTGTTTTTATGGAATCCAGCTGGATAGAGGTGGATCGTCATAGGAAACGAGTTGAGACTTGGTGCGTGATGGTGAGAATCATAGGCCAAGTTATAGAATATGAGCCCAGAGGGCTTCTAACAGTGATCAGTCTCACACAAGCGAAATTAGAGGAGAGTGGAAGTGATACACTTCCAAGTTTTCCATGGGATCCGGGAGTTCACTTGGTTAGCAAGATGTTTCACTACATGATGACCCAGGTTTCTCCAGAGAGCCACATACTCCACCATGGGTTGTTTTGCAGTGGGCCTGCAGGGACTTGTCCTATGGAGCGAGGCAAATTTTACTCTTGATCGTCATGATCAGACATGGAGATGATTGGGCAAGTAATACTTCCACAAAGATGTTTTTACAGATGTATCTTATGGACAGTAGGTCCAATTTCCATAGGTACTTCAGCTTGAGGATCCAGAAGTGGAGGATCCAATATATATACAGGGAGCAGTTAGGCATGGTCATTGTAGCACAATGCCAACATGGTGATCTTCGACAGAGACTAGCATGGGATCCATGGATTGCAGGGTTGAGAATTTCATTGATTGACAGGGGCGAGTGGACCTTTGCAGGGGATTTTTGACTTTCCATTGAACTTCAGTGTTGAGGAGAGCGCAGATCTTGAGGGTGTCTCATGGAGCTCTTGTAGTACATCATCCTGGCATCAACATGTATAGGTGATGGAGGTCGTGTTGATCTTGGTAGGGACTTGGAGGATGGATTCATTCCGGGATGAGTCCATGTGTCATGGGTAGGAGATATACGAAGTTGAGATATTTCAGGACTATGCTTCATAGGGTATTGTCGTTCATTTCCTGACATGGGACCCAGTGGGTGGAGTGTATGCTAGTTCATCTCTGGATGGGACCTACTATGTGTCCCACAGGTGGACATGGGACCCCGGTATTATATTTGGATGGGTTCAATTATTGCTTGAGGACAAGCAATATTCTAGCAGGGAGGACTATAATGTCCCCACTTTGGGACATCAGGGTATTACACAATGTTATGATGACCTGGGTAGCCAGTTGGAGATTATAGCGAGTACATAATCTATTAAGGGATATTTTTGGCTATGTCTTGCATCACTCATCATATTTCATCATTATGATCCATTCCACACATATTGGATTTGGTTCCATTGCATTCCGATGATTTCCATGTTATTGAGTATTGAGCTATAAGTTAATTAAATTCACTGAAGAGATCATTTTGGGCACAATACTTGGAGGAAACTCTCAGTGTAATAGCTCATTGGAATCAGGAGGAACAACACTATAGGATAAGATTATGAGAAGTGACTTTCATTGGGCAGGGAAGCCACAAGGAGATATAAGGTGTTTTTCAGAGGTAAAAAGGTTAATTAATTAATTAAAGTGATTTAATTAATTAATTAATAGTTAATAAAATTAAAGTCACTTTCGAGGGACAAGGTGAGCAGGAAGTATAAAGGATATGCGAGGGCCTCTATTCTCTCATTCATGTATGATTATCTTTTGATATATGGCTTCTAGCTAGTGAGCCCAGACCTTGGGGGTTTTGAGGGTTTTGACTTAACAAACCCTAGAAGATGATTCGGTGGTGAAGGATTCCACCTATATTTTCCCAATCTTGGTCTCAGGGATGAAATACTCCCCCACACCATTCTAGTTCATATCTACTCAGTGCAGGAGGGTTCTACACCAACCATAGGAACAAGAAGAGAGAGAGAGGGTGCACCATTGGGGGTTTCCAACAAGGGGGGAACACTATCCATTGAGGGAAGTTCGTTCCAGGTGATTGGCAGGGTTTATGGAGATTCTATAAACTTGGGTTTTCATTGTAGGTTCTTGGCCATTAGATCTAGTGCATTCTGGAGGAGTTTTATGTACCATTTGATTTACTAGATGCATTGGACGAATTGGAGGAGAGGAGCACACTTCAGAAAGTGATTTTAGCCATTTGATAGATCAGATCTTCACCATTTTTCTTGGGACTTCACCAGGGAGATAACCGATCCCTGATCTATCATTCTAGTGGTTTTGTGGAGCATTTGAGGCTTCTAGGAGGCAAGCCGAATTATGTAGGGTTTTAGGCATCCAGGGGGAGCACACCATTCCTTGGAGGGAGGCTAGATCCATGAATTTGAGAGTGATCTTGGAGATTTGAGCACCTGGGTTGTCCTTGCATTTTCCCGATCTACAGTTTGGCATATTCATTGGAGGGTTTGGTGGTCTTTGGCAGCAGGGCCAAATTGTTGAGAGTATCCAGTCTTCCAGCAGAGTGTGACCTATTCAGTTGGGGGTTTGGCACTCCATACGACACATATCTCTTTTGTATTGGTCTTCATTGTGTATTCAACATTTGGAGGCTTTCATCTTATTTCCGAGAGAATTTTGTAGCAACTCTTATTATGTTCATGGGAGCCATATGTTGAGCATTCTAGATCGGCCTCACTCTTGTATCAGGTTCTTGATCCTTATATTAATAAAGGCAAGATCTTTCTATTGGTTCCATATTTGGTGTATCTTGTATTTTCATTGATTGTATCTTCAGTTCTATGTGTGATAATTGAATATAAACCCTAAGGCTGAATTTAAGAGGTCAATCTGCAAACACACACATACAAACAAGTAAATCAACAAAGTGTTTGACGAAATGCCACACTCAGTAACAGTTTAAAATTCATGCAAAACCGTGATGTTCTTGGAATCTTGGCTTGGGAACATTACACAGTGCAACAATGATTTCCTAAGTTGTTGGCGAAAACAAAGACGCTTTCGGATCTAACCAGGGAGGAATTGTACCACCAGCAAGGGATTCCACCTTCCTTAGACAACAAGTAGAAGAGGATCAGTAGTCACTAAAAAATTTCTATTGTAATCTGATCTCGCCAGTCCAGTAAGCAAGGCGTTAAAGGGAATAGTTACTATGTTATGTTTTTGATCCATGTCAGTGTGAGTCAGTTCATATAATTGTAATAAATACTTTGCCAATAGTAAGCAAGGCTATGCCTAAATAAATTGTTTCGTCAGTCTATGTCAGTCTGTTGCTGTGGGAAACAACCCTCGCCAGTCTGAATGCACAGATTATTGAAAAAAATAAATCATCAACTACCATTGTAAAAAGTCGACCTGCATTATTAAATGGGACATTTTTCTCTCTAATGAACTTGATGATTTTTTTCCAAACATCTTTCCTCTCTTCTCTACTATGTAATTCGATTTCTTGTGTGTGTGCATTTTTGTTGTGCACCAAGTAAAACTAGTGCACCTCTCTCTCTCTCTCTATTCGTTTGTTGCCAAGGAGTGTCAGTGTGTGTTATGTTGAAGCATGAACTGAGTAAACTAGTGTGCCACATTGGTTAAGAGAGTTTGTTGGTCTTTTCTTGTAGTGCGCATTCATGGTCTGCATCCTCGTGACATATCAAATATGCTAAAAGGGAGTATCACAAAGAATATTTGTCAAAGAAGAATGTTGAGGAAAGCATGATGAGGATGTTATAGTAGAATTCCAAAAAGAAATGTTGAAAATGTCTAACTATGTTGTGGAATGATCAAATAGTGTTGCAAAATACTAAACAATGCTATAGAACAGTGCTACAAAATGTTGAAAATAGTGTTGCAGAGTATTGAACAATGTTATGGAGTGTTGAAAATAATGTTATAGAATGTTAGGAGCAATGAAAATAATGTTGCATAATGTTGCAAGTGTTGAAGACAAAGTTGTATGGTGATGGAAATGATGAAAACAATGTTATAGTATGTTGTAAATGCTAAACACGATGATACAAAATGTTGTAAACATTGAACATAATGTTGAAAAATGCTATAAACATTGAATATAATGTTGTACGGTGCTAGAAATGGTGAACATAATTATAGAAATGATAAAAACAACATTGCATAGTGCTAGAAACAATTAAAATAGTGTGATAGAATGATGAAATCAATGTTGAAGATTTTGCAACATTGTTCATTAAGTAGAGATATGGGAGGATTACTTGATTTTGAATGTGTCAAGTAGGAAGCATTACATGAACAAATGAGGGAGGTGTAGTTTCATGGGAGAATCATAACTAGTCTACTTTAGTTGAAATAATAACTTCTTATAATGAAAAATTCAAAGTTTGAGAAGGGTTGCAGATAATGAATACTACAAGGCTATGAATCCAAGAGTTCGTAAGGATTTTTATTTTCCATGAAAGAATTTCATGCATATTTTTTGTTTCCAATTTCAAATTTTACAATATTTGTATAGAGTTTTTATTCTACAAGTTGGTTGCAGAGATACCAACCCACAATTCTACAACATAGTTACTATCCTCCAACATTGTTGCAAATATTAGATGCTACAGGCCTCATGGATGACACTAAATAGAGTTTACTAGTATAATATTTTCCATTGAAAGAAAACATCATTGAGCACACACTGAATCCACCAAAGATTTGTTTTCCATCAATTCTAGAAGAATTTATTTAGCAGGTCAAATAATTTCATCTATTTGAGAGATCTAAGGCCTTTGAGTAAAATAGTACTTAGAAGATATATTCAAACTCAGATTCAGAGGCTAAATCACATGTAGACATTATAGAAAAGTAAACAAAAGTAGAAGCCTACCCAGACAAAGAGAGGAAAGAAGAACAAAAATAAGTAGAGACAAAGCTATGGAATGTATCCATAACTAAGTAACCAAAGTCAACTTATACAATAGCTTATGAGAGAAACATCCCATATCAAAGGGGGAAATAAGAGGAATCAAACTAGTAGTCATACCATTTACCTTATTTTATTTTGTTGCAAAAGGGACATGCAACCCTTAAAGTTGGGGGGTATGATGAGCCCCTAGATTGACTACTTGTGCTCCTCCTTTATTGACTATTTTTTTCTTCTATAATCCCTCCAAATATTCATTTGTGTACCTAAATTATTTATGTAATTATCAATTATTATCCATTTCAATTTATCTAGTATTTGCTTGTGAATAGTTCATGGCAACCATGTAGCAATAAAGTAGTTTCA